>VXBA01001983.1:199344-277900 GCA_013399895.1 Serilophus lunatus | reverse complement strand
GGCGGCGCTGCCGCGGTGCCTGCGGGAGCGGAGCGGGGAGCGGGGGGCTCCGGCAGCCGCAGCACCGAGCCCCTGCGCCGCTCGCCTGTGCCGGAGACAAAAGCGATTTTCCCTGTGTCTGCCTGGCCCCGGCCCCCTCCTTCCCCCGCCTTCCCGGCTCTGCCTCCCCTCCCCAGGGCCAGGGAAGCGCAGCCGGTCCTAGAAGTCCCACCGACCGGGGGGAGGGGGTACTGTGACTTGAGGAGGGTTGTTTGCTTGGCTACGTTGGGGTTTGGTTTTTCTCTTTTCGCATCCTCCCCTAATAATGATGGGATGGAACAGCAGAGCTGCAGCCGCGGATAGGAGGAGGAGGACGCGAATCCCCGTCACTGCAGAAGAGGCGCCAGGTTTACGCTCGCGGCAGCAAGGAGCGCTGGAGCTGCCCCTTCCAGCCCCCCCGGCTCCGCACACCCCCTCCCTTTTCACCCAGCCCGGATCCCCATCAAGTGGTATCGGGGAGGGGGCAACACACATCCCCCTCCCCTCCAGCTACGGGACGGTGCCCCATCGCCGGGCTGAGAGTGGCGCGGACCCGGACTGCTTCCCCATTTGGGGAGCCTCTCTCACCCCCTATTCCACAAGGGGAGGCTCCGGGCGCGGGGCTCTGGCCCTCGGCACCGCCCGCCCTTGAGCCCGGCAGCCTGTTGCTGCCGTCGCGGGAGTGCAAAGAACCGGCCAGGGAACACCGTAGGGGGACGTGAACGAAAAAAGGGGGCAGCGGGTTCCCTTTAACGGGGGACACGCAGAGCCTGCGCCGTCCCCCTCCCAGTCCTACTGCTTCGTCCCGGGCCGTGGGACAGCGCTCACCGCCCTCCCTGCCTGCTCTCCCATCCGCCCTCGGGGAGCAAGGTGCCCCAAGAGCAGCCAAAGCTCTCTTCGCCTACAAAACGGCACGTTCCGGCCTCCTCGGTGAGGGCAAAACTTTCTGCGACCCCCGCTGCCGTCCGGCTGCTCAGGGAGGGGAAACCTGATGCAGCCGACGTCCCTTGGAGCCAGGCCCTACTCGGTAGCGCCCGAAATAAAATGCTGGGAAGGGCGAGCCGTGAAGTGCCTGGGGAGCCCCTCGGTGCGGCAGCTGGACTCCTCCAATCTCTTCCCTCTTACCCCCCTTCCCAAAATAGCCTGTTTAGAGCGGGGGACACAATAGATTTCTCCAAGACCAACAGGGAATAAGGCAGAACTGGCCACTCCCGCAGGAAGGCAATACGATGAAGGCACGACCCTCCTCGTGGCCTCTGGGCATTCATCCGCATATCCTGCCCCTACTGCGGGAGAGACAACGCGCCCGCAAGCGCAGGACCCGCACCGGGGGTCTCCGGGAGAGGCAGCGTCCGCTGGGGCTGCTCGGCCGCTATTTTTAGTGGAGCCGAATTCCTGCCTCTTCACCTTCCGTTGCTTCCAGCCCAGTGTCGGGGACAGCTGGAAGCAGATCGGCTTACGGAGGCCAGCGGGACTGGCCTCCTCCTGCTTCTGCCCCAAGCAAGGGCACTGGGCTGCTAGGAAGTAGGACATCCCCTGATTAAGTGGGTGATGAACCACAGCAAGGAATAAAGTCTCATTCCCACTGCACACAGGTGGCTGGAGATCAGGTGCGATTAGGAAAATGAGGGCTGTTTTAGCTAAGAATGAAGAGCCAGGATCACGGCTGCCACCTGGAAGACCTTAATGCTTGCGCTTATTAAATTACTTTTCTCTGACAAATACACAGAGCACAAAACTGAACCTCAAGTCTTCTTTTCCAGACCTCCACGCATCTGTCTGTACTGTGATCAACCTCTGCTCTGTTTCTGGAACAAAAGAATTGTCCTGACAGGGTCAGCTTTGCTTTGCAGAGATTCAGGATGCCCAGGGGAGCAATGGAGTCACCATCCCTGGAAGTGTTTAAAAACCACATAGATGTGGCATTTAGGGAAATGGTTTAGCAATGAACACAGCCATGCTGAGTGAACAGACTCGGTGACTTCAGGGATCATTTCCAACATAGATGATTCTAGGATTCAGTAAGCCCTCAGATGACAGTCAATATAGGGTGCTCTGTTTCAGTTGAGCCTTTTCTCCAATTTTTTTTTTAAATACTTCAGAGACCTGCCAGGAGGATCAAAAACTTGGTCTTTTTCTTGTCTGTTTCTCTCCAGTCAAACAGAGACTACTGAATCTAGAGAACTGGAAGTGGAGTGAGGAAGGAGGGATTCCATAACTCAGCTGAGACAGTGCTGTCAGGAGACAGTGAACCCCAGCAAGGAGATTTCAGCTGTCCAATACAATTTAGACCCTGATTTTCAAAGGCACTTGCAGTGTCTTTGCTGAGAGTCACTGGCAATTCACAACCCTGCTCCTGAGGTCTTTCCAGCACCAGAGGCCACTGATAAATGCTGTGCTTAGTACTGACAGTGAACTTGCATTATGTGAGCCTTTCTCACCTTTTCCAGGAGACCTGTTAAATTTTACAGGAATAGTTATTACATTGACCAAATGAAGCCCATACACTCATACTAAATGTTAGAAGGAGGCAGCAGCTCAGCAGGTTGCAGAAGAATTGTACCTACTGGTGGGCAGAGAGAGCTTACCCTGCTGTTTTAAGATGAGCTGTTTTCCCCTCTTACTAGTTTTCAGGGCTTAGAAGTGTCAGTTAAAACAGTAATAAGAAATGGTGTTATGCATGTGAAATATAAGAGGATTTGCATGAAGGCTTATTGCAATCAAGGAACAGTTTGCACAGCCTTTAATTTTAAAGCTACCTTGATGGCTCAAGTATTTTAGTAGAGATGGTATCTATGGTCATGGCACTGACTTATGTCTTCAGTTTCCCTCATCAGTTCTTTGCTTTGAAATGTGCATCTCTGGATTTTAGGTAAATCACTTCAGGTGTAGCTTTGCAACAAAATTTCTTTAACTAACTCACAAATATTGAATCACAAATCTGAATTTTAACTTCTTGGTACATCACTTCCCAACTGTAGCAGGGAACATTTCACCTTATTGCTTTACCACTGTAATACTGGAAGTTTAGAAGCACTCCGATGCTATGGTGACAGAAGTGATACACAACAAGCTACATGCCACAGCCAGACTTACACAGAAATGTACCTATACATGGCCTTGACATGGATTTTGTACCTCCCACTGACAGCATTCTCTGAGTTTCTGAAATAGAAGCAATTTCTCCAGATAAATCAGATACCCAGAAGAAGATTTAGTGATACCTAATACAAAGAAAACTGATGTGTTCTATGCAAATGCTGTTCAGGTGTTCCCTACCCACCTGTACGGCTTGGGGGGGTTTAAATTCAATACTGTCTCTTTTGAGGGGAGCACGATTTAAATCCAAATACAGAAAATTGCTCTAATTACACACCTTTTGTGTGCCTCCCAAGATTGTGATGTAGTCATCTAAATTGAATGGCAACAAGCCAGGCAGCACAAATGGTTGGAGCATCATCTGTACCCTTTTATGGTTCCTGAGCTCTCCTTCCCAGAGGGACAAACACGATTGCCCCAGGCACAGCAAGGTCTCACAAGCTCCAAGTGTGAAGTGAAACATGAGGCTTTTGCAGCACAGAGACACACGTAGCAGATCATATTTGGGCTCTCCAAATACTCACAGGTCAGTGTCGCTCTCTAGAAACAGGCACAGCAGAACTGACGTGCTGCACGGAGCTGTGCCTCTGCTGAGGGTATTTATTCCCCAAGAAACAACTCCCAGAAGGTTCTTACTTGGCACAGGCTTGACTAAGTTGGGTATCACTTACAATATGAAACTGTAAACTGTAAGTGCTTTTATACAAGACAACTATCACTGCTTAATGTACAATAGCTGTACGGTCTGTCTATAAAACACACACTGAAGTCATGAACATGCTTTTCCTGCTCTCGTAAAATATCTATAGAGACATATATCCCCTGAGGAATTCTGTAACACACACAGATACAGCAGTGACGCTGCTTCTCTACGTACTTTTTTTCTTGGTTCTTTGCCTGATTCTCAAGTTGAAATTTTTCCTTTTCTGCAGGCAAGGGTTTGTAAAAGGTCCGTATTCTACTTTTTTATATAGCAGGAATCTTACACTATTCCTTTAAAGCAGTCCAGCAAGTTTAAATTAGCTTTGTCATGATGGTTTCTGGTATGTTCCCAGTTAAATTTGGAGTAGAACTCCCTTTACATTCAGGTGGAGCAGGATTAGGCCCTAAAGTTAAGATTCCAGACATGGTAAAGTCTCGCTAATACATGTACTTACTCCTCATTTCAATTTATGTTTCAATATTCATACTGGCATCTAGAGGTATCTGTTCTATTTTGATAAAATAACTAAATGAAGTGGGCTTGTGCCTACTTTTGTTGCCCTTGTTTTAAAATGATGCCTATAAAATCTGTCCAAATAAACCCATCACACGTCTCCTTATTGCCTGACCTACCACTGTTTCAGTTGTAATGCCAGGGCAAATTCCTTTACTAACAGTTGTATGTTGTAAAAAAATCCACAAAGATTTGCAGGTGAGAGAAATACTAAACAAAAGGCCAAAGCACAGACTATCCTCTAGCAGGCACATCCCTGTTCTAACGGATGTTTAATTTGGTCGTCATCTTATTTTTACTGTTCCTATTCCTACGCAGTCTTAAGCGCTACACAGAAGATCTTTTTTTGGGCAGACAGCTTGCTGTGCACAATTTTCCTCCTTTTGATTGCCAAAACCAACTGCTATACACAAATAGAGTTCCAGCTAATGGATAGTATGGAGATTGCAGTTTAATTTCTCTAAGTAATTCACTCTTATAACAGAAACACCCTAAGAAGACACTAGTGGGAAGGGATAATGGTCACATATTGTGTGGTGTGTTGACCCTGGCTGGATGCCAGGTGCCCCCCAAAGCTGCTCTGTCACTTCCCTCCTCAGCAGAACAGAGAAGAGAAATATAACAAAAGGCTTGTGGGTTGAGATGAGAACAGTGAGAGGTCACTCACCAGTTACCACCATGGACAAAACTGACTCAACTTGGGGACAACATTTAATTTAATGTCTTACTGATCAAATCAAAGTAGAATAATAAGAAGTAAAAAAATCTTAAAAGTCTACAAAAGGGGTTTTCTGTCTCAAAATCCTACCCAAATTACCTCTAATAAATGACTGTTTGTCAGCAGTCTGCCTTTTTTTTTTCTTTTGAGGTTGCCCAATTCCTCGAGTTTGATGAACTGCAACTGTTGAAGAATTCTCATCTCCTTTGCACCAGCAGCCTCACCCTGACATCAAAGCCTCTAGACTTGCGTTAATCAAGTATCACCAGCGCAATAAAACTGAGGAACACTGGAAACACAAAGTTTTGCCAGTGTATGAGGTCTCAATGTTGCAATGGGAGAATCAATAAAGGTGCACCCTTTCCCTTCACCTCATCCAGCCCTGCTCACGTTTGCATGAATGCACACATACACACACCAAGTAGACAAAGCCAGGTCCTTGCAAAAATGACAGGTAGGTTGTTTCCTCTCCGAGGGAGACAGTGGGGACCATAATCAATTTAAATAAAGTTAGACACCTGCAGACAGAACGTTAGCAGGTGGAGTGGAAGAAAATGAAGGAAGCATTTGGTATCGTATCTGAAACCGGATGCCTTGATGACAAAACAGATTTTTGCCCTGTGTCGCTTCTCCGAGGCTGGTGAAGGATTTGTGACAGCATAAAGATGAAAGACCTGAGAGTGGAATAGCAGAAGTCAAAGGGCAAAGGTGATCCCACACCCCTCAAGAACATAACAACACAAAGCACAATTGCTACTGCTCACTACTTTTTTACTGTGGAAAGTAAAAGGTAAGTGCTCTCCTTCACATAGCTCATCATCCTGAACATTACAGCTTTCGCCTTACAATTTCTTCTGCTACTTGGTCAAGTGTTAAAACTTGAAAGGTTTTGAAATCAAGCTGGAACAGGAGCTTTGATGTTTGACTCTGCCAAGCTGCAGACTGGCAGAGGCAGCTGATCTCACTCCAGCCTTTGTGGAGCTGAGAGAAAATAGTATTTGAAGAGGCTGAGGAAGCAGAATGTGCATGATACCAAATCTGGTCCTGAAATCCAGAGGCAGACTCAGATGGTTATGAAGTCCCGGTGCAATGGACAGCCTGACACTAGAAACATTGGGCCATGTCGGTAATGGGCAGGCCAGGGACTGCAGTGAGCATTTTGTGTCTGATCTGACCCTTCCTTGGAGTTACGCTCGAGTCTGAAACCCAGAAAGCTAATAGAACAGAAGGGAAAAGAACATACAGTAAAATTTGAAAGAAAACTTGTCAAGCAGAGCTATAACATTATTTCGAGCTTGCATAGGGAATGATGTCATAACATTTTCATGTCTGACTTTTTCCTTAAGTGTTGTAAAAATTAATCAGTGTTTGATTTTTACAAGCCTAAGACACATAGAGGGGAATGTAATAGTTTTTCGGCCCTATTTTTGGACTCAAATCTAAAACAGAGTTTCCAGGAAAAACAGAAAGACATTAAATTAGTTCAAGAAACTTATCTTAAAAGAAAGTACTAAGTGTTGCAAGAAGCCTACAGTGTGTAAGACAAGACATATTCTGCTAATTTGAACGTGCCCTTTCATACCAAGCAGCACTAGAATTGTATAGCCACAAAATAGGTTGCTTCCTCTGACACGAACCTATTACCTCTATAGTACTTTCTATTACCCTCCTCCATGGAATTGCCTTCCCCTTTAAAGGTCTATGCAGTTCACCACGTTGCCTCAGTTCTCTAAAGTGCAGCAAATTTAAGGAGCATCTGATGAAATTTTCTAGCATTTCCTTCACTCAGACTTGATCTAGGTTCAGCACTCACCCCAGATCAGAAGGTGAAGCTTGCCTATATTACACTGGACACTTTGCACCATTTTTCCCGTTTCCTCTGGTCATGACACTGTGGCCATGCCGTGCAGCTCCTGTACATTGTCAGCTGAACTGAACTCGTAGCTACCTCATAAGCTTCTCATATTGTCTTAATCAGATGGCAGCTGGTAATTCTCATGTGTCAACCAAGTTTTGATCTCAATAGCATGCACAGTGTCATAGGTGAGCACAAGCAAAGAGATGAGAAATACTTTTTCCTTTTGTTTTTGTAGAATTATGAGTCCTCCTGACCCACAAAATTCCCACAGCACAAGGGGCTGGCTGTGGCAGTGGTCTAGTGATCTTTGAGGAGAAGCAAAGCTATCACTCTGCGAGTCAAGTGTCACATGACTCGGAGATTTTTTTTTACAAAGTAGACTTCAGAGATAAGTTGAGGGATTTGATCAAGACAGTGCTTCTAGCTACAGCATTTCTCCTTCAAACTGGCATCAAGTGGAGGTCCTTGCCTCCTCAGCCCAGGAGGATTCTGGCTGTTCATCCTTTGTAGAAAAGCACAAACACTTTAGGAGATGTTCCCTTTTTCAAAGAACTGTACTTGGAGGTCATAGTGCTGAAAGGGAAAATATTTTAAACTGGTTTGTCTGCATTTAAAAATCTTTCTAAAGCTCTATATGAACTGTGTTCATATTATGTGTGTGTCTATATATAAAATTGAAATTTTGTGACCTTTTTGTCTTACCTGATTTCAAAGTAGTAGCTAAACTGTGTGTTCAGATCAGGAATGCTGTCTGCAGTAACCAGTGTGCACCAATACTTGGCATTTTGGTTGAGGCAAGACTGTACCTGGAGCTCAGTGCTGGTGACAACAACTTGGTTATTCCTTGTCACCACTATTCTTCTTTGGCCTTTTCCTGAGACAGTGCTGGATACCCTTGGAGCACCACTAAGAAACTGTGTTTTCAGGCTCAGCTCCTGGATCCCCATTTCTCTCCTCCAAAATTATTCCTAGCTGTATATCCTTTCTACTTTCTGGTGACACTATGATGGCTGCAGATACATTATTTATAGCCACAAGACTTGGCTTTCTGTGCTTCCAATCCGAATGCTCCCTCAGCATCTTTTAATAGCTATTGGTATTTTGTATCCCTTTTTGTTTTTCTCTAGGGAATATGCCAGCAGGGATGGGGCAGAAATCCTTCTGGATCAGGAGTGGAGACAGATTCAGCTCTTGTTTGTAAACACTCCAAGGCTAAAATTAGCAGGAGTCAGAAGAAGAATCGTTTATAAACTTCAAGCTCCCCCAACCGTCTTGAGGAACGTCTCAGGCATATTGACACATCTGCTGCCGATTTAAATAGCACCCGGCATCACCTTCCCTCCCAGTGCCTCCCGCCCCCTCCAGCTGACTGACTGCTCCATGTGACAGCCCCTCGTCTTGCTTCAGACTCCTTGGCTTGACAGCACCGCCACCAATGATCGAGCACGTTTTCAGATAGAGGAACTGTCAGATCCTTCATAACACCTTGCAGAGGCTGGGAGAAAAGCCTTGGTCAACCAGAATATTGTGCAAAGAAAAGGGAAAGGGTCTGATTAAACTTTAGAAGACCCTCACAGCACGCGTGGTTTTTAAGGAGGCTTGTGCTGTGCAATTTCAAGCTTGAGGGAAAACTAAGCCACATTGGGTACGGCAGACAACTGACCATTAAATAGGATGGGTAAGCCCCATATATGTTTCTCCTCTCAGCAGTTACAGGCAACAGCTTATAAAGACAACCTTGACTGTGTCTGAAGGAAAACATGAGGATAGAGAAGCAGTGGATTGCTCAGTGTGTTCAATGAAATCTTCACTTCTCAGAATAGGCTGCTAACCAAATGCTGAATGATCTGGACATGTGATGTCAAATTCAAGAGTTTGTAGATACTGACATAGCAATTGGACTTTTTTTTTGTTTTTGCAAATTGCACGAACACGTACAACTACACATACAATGCTTTTTAAAAAGCCATAGTGAAATCATTATGTCTTTTTTGGTCATCTGTTGGCTTCACTGAAGGAGACTGAATTCTCTGAATTCTCCACTGACTGAAAGAGATTAAATTATACACAAAAGAAGTAGGTGGTGTTTTCTAAAGAGAAACAAAATATTACAGCCCAATAAAGAAAACATCTTTAGAAAATATCAGAGGCCAGAACAATGCTAGTTGGAGTTCTATCTAGTGTTGAAGAATATGGACAGGTTTTTTTGAAAGAGAAAATCCATGGCCTTAAACCCGAGATTATAGAAGGGACACACAGAAAGAGTTGAATTTATTTAAGAGAGAAAAACAACTGAACCAAAAGCTCTGACACTGTTCGCCCTCTCAGTAATGGATATGAGAACACTTGAGTTGGTGATGAAGAGTGAAACCATCCCTTGGGCAGCCGTGCACTGGGCAGCAGAACACTGGGAGGCTGATGTGCCTGATATCACCCCAGGTAAACATAGCAAGAGCCCAGCACCCACTATCCCACCAAAAGCCATAGACCTTTTGAATCAGGCTTTCTCACAAACCCAGAGCTGCTATATTTGGAAAGCATCAGCGACTTCATAGAAGAAGCAATAAGAGTCAAACTATGTGACATGAGGCACTTTCGAGAGAGCCATATCCTTTCCATTTTAACTGTGATTCTAGTTAACATTTCCACTTGTCTGCCCTTGGCAAAACACATACACACACACATACACCACCATGTCCGCAAAATATTTGGCTATGATTTATATCCCCCAAATCTTTCCTGTATGAAAAATATCCCATCCATTTAAATAGGAGGATTATAGGAGTAGGAGGAGGCTTAGCACAAACAATAGCTGTGATCAAGCCCAGTGTGCACGAGTGATTTGTGGGAAGTGTGAGACATATCAAAGATGGCAGGTGCTGCTCTTGCTTGTGAGCTATTTATACTCATGGAATCACTCCATAAACACTTCTTGCTTTAGTATGCTTGTAGGATTCCTTTTCAAAGTGAGAGGAGAGGTGTGGACTACAACTGCATGGGCCAAGTCTGTAATTTTAAAGATAAGAGAATTAAGTATTGCACAAAAATCGCACTATAATATACAAAGAGAAGTATCCTGATATGACCAGCTTCAAAGTAGAGAAACGTAACAGAACACTCGATAGGTAACAGGGGTTAAAAAAAGATGCCAAAGCAGTGGAGGAGAAGTAAATAAAACATTTTCCTGCTGGAAAATATTAATCTTAGGGATCCAGGCTCTGACAGGATTTTGTCTTTTATTTTTTTAACAAAAGAAACACTGACTCCCACAAGAGGTAAATATATTTTGTAACCAAGACTTGGCTGCTTACTTCTGAAGGTTGAGTGATGAACATGCCCAACAGATACATTTGAGGGGCTTTGGCCCCAGGGCTTCAGTTGGCTCAGGGCTTTAGAAGGAGCTGGGAGCACTTCTTGGGCAACATTTTGGCCTTGGAGCATGGCCCATTGCTGCAGCCAGGGACATCCTCCACAGGAAACTTCTCTCACATGTTGCCTCAAACCACCACAGGACTCAGTCACAGGATGAAGGCTTTTGAATTCCACTGAAAATAAAAGCTGAAAACCACAAAGAACAGACCACCCAGAGACATCGTCGGAATCAGTCCCAGCATTCTCAGCTGATGTAAGATGTTATAAAACCTGAGATTAATCCCCTACACACTCTCCTTGGACTGAGGAGGAGCAGAGATGTCACCTCAGTCTGAACCTTGCTTCCACACTCCAGCATCTGTGCTGTGAAGACACAGGGAGCTGAGACTCAAATGCCCTTTCAGTGATAACGCCCCCAGCACTGTCAACCTCACTTGTGTGTGTTTCTGGAAATAATTGTTTGTGAAACTGTTATTTTTGACTCCAAATTCCAGTTGTGAGTGCCTATATGATGGAAAGGTTAGCACCCACGTGATTTGCATCTCGGTTCAGAGGCACTAACAAAGGTTAAAGAAAGCAAGTCGAGTTGAATGTCACCTGTTCTTTATAGTCCTCCTCTTAAGCTTTTTAGACTGGCAGATCTCTATTAAAATGAATGAGAATTTTTCTGTGAAAGCTTGAAAATTCACCCAAAATCATTCTCCTTGTGTTTTGTTATTACAGCCATGTAGTTTTCAGTATCTCCTCAAACACAGTTCTTATAGATATGAATTGCATAATCACCAGTTATTTTTCTTGAAGTACCAAGCATCATCGTCCCTGTGTCATAACTAAGGCAATTAATACAAGTCTCAGAAGTGATTTAGGGAAATAAACCAGATCTGATTAGCAAGCATCTTCTTTAAAGCAAACTAACACAAGTCATTAATCATAAAAGTTTCTAATTTCAGAAATGAGTTAACTGAACTTTAATGAGACAAACTGCTTTTAAAAGCTGCCACGTGAGACTGTATGAATTAAACTGGGAGAGTGTTGCAAAATGACAGATTTCATTACCAATCCCAGGAAGCACTCTGCCAGCAGCAGCTTGAAGAATCTACAAAATCTCCAAGTTCCTTTCAAAAGTTCTACTTATTTATGGTACTTGGTATTCCAGGACATCCACAGTACATTTGCATATAGAGCCGAGGTCACCACCGTAGTACAACAGCAGATACTTAGCAAAGCAGATTCTGTGCCACATTCCAAATGGTTTTTACTGCCAGGAGCTGTCACCACCATCAAGGATGCATCAACTCCACCACAAAGAGGACAGTTGGAGGCAGAGTAGAGCTCCTTTGTGCCCATCTCATGCGTGATCCTCTTACACTCCCACCTGTCCTTTCCTCCAGCTTCTCAAACCATCAATAAGAATTTGGGAGGGAGAGGAGGGGACCAGGAGAGAGCACTGAAGGGTTGATGATGGCCATGGCGCATCTTCCCAATGTCCAGGCTGCAAAGGTCCCTTCCAGGCCAATATTTCTGTGATTATTGACCTCGGGACATCAATACTGGTGCATGCATTTAAATCCAATATAAAAGGAAAAGAAACAGCTTGTTTCTGCTGAAGAACTGCTCCTTCCTAAGTGTAATGTTAGAGCAGAATCCTTGCGCTCATAGTGCAAAAAACGTCATAGACACCAATATCTGAAGATACACATCAAATCAAAACAAATGCTAGTATTGAGCCTGTGTTAGTCACTGTGGGAAACAGTAAAAGGGGAAGATTGATGTCATTGCCACATTTGGCCTAAATGGAAAGTTGCTCTGAAGGGGGTAAAAGTTTTCCCGAGAGGTATTCAGTTACAACATCACTGCAAATGAAACACATGGTCCTGCAGCAACTACGCCCTGCTGATCTTCATACAAACAGATGTTCATAGGCAAGTGACTTACTGTTGTCTTCTCGTGACAAAAGCTAAAGCAGACAGATTGTTGTGTAAGGCACAGACTGGATGCTGCTATTAGCAAATGACAGCACCATCCTGTCAAGGCAGATGCACACAGAGAGCTGCCAGAGCCATGCTCACATACAGCTTCACAGTCACCTCCCTCCCTCATCTACAGCACGGAGAACACACTGCCTGCACCTCTTACTGTCACGCAGTGTCTGGCACCATAACCCAGTAGTCTGCTGGCTTGGGGCAATTGTATTGCTCCCACAAGGATAAAATCAGCCCCAGCACCCACACACAGATGGGCACTGGCTCTGCTCACCTGCAACCTCGAATCACTCCACTGCCTGCCCTCATGTGCCCCCTCCCCTGCCGAGGCACCAGGTTTTGAATGAAAACTTTGAGTGGTTAATGCAGCCATTACTATGGGCTGCCCAGGGAGGTGGTAGAGTCACCGACCCTGGAGGTGTTCAAGAGTAGGCTGGATGAGGCACTTGGTGCCCCAATTTAGATGATGGGCTGTTAGATTATAGGTTGGACTTGATGATCTTTAAGGTCTCTTCCAACCTTGCTGATGCTGTGATACTAAGAAAAGCAGTTACTGTAAAGAAAAAGGCCAAGGACATCAATAACGTGCATAGAAGGGACAGATGCTTAATTCTGCAAGTGAGCTGGCCTCACTGAATGCCCAACTTGCAAAGGGGATTGGAATCAGCAATAGAAGTGACTTCATCCCACTGTATTTAAAAAAAAATTTGACTATAAGCTGTTTAAGAATCTTTTTACTGTGTTAATCAGTACAACAGTGTCATATTTGTTTTTTCATTAAAAGCTAATTGAAGGAAACAGCAGCAGACAATAGCTTCAATAAAGGGAATTGGGTCCACTAAAAACTCCCTTCCTTGTGCAAAAACTTAGGTACAACTGTATTTACTGACGTCTAATGTGGTGAGATAATGCTTCTCGAAAAATAATTCAACTTCTATTCCTGACATTGAAGTGCTAAGAAAATTTCCATTATGATTGCCTGGAAGAGCTATTTCTTCCTGAAGAGGGGAGGAACAAGAGCTCTTCACTAATGACTTGTGATTCATGTCCTCAACACCTCTGGTGGTGAAGTACTGTAATGTTCACTTCCATGAGTGAAGCTCCTACTCCTTCATCTCCTGGGCTGCGTCCAGCACAGTTTCAGGTTTTTCCCTTTCCTTATTTAGTTAGAACTTAGAAATGCCACTACATTAACTGTGTAGCTTTGGTCTCCGGGTAAATCAAGTTATTTCTAGCAGAAATATTTGCTCTCCAAACTCATTATTTAAACTGCCCTGGAAATTCAGGATGATCATCAAGGATATTGGGTCAGCACCCACTAGCAAGATGTTAAGGCTGGAAATTAGTGAAAAGTCACATAGACAAATACAAGAAGTATTGTGCAACCTTATTTTTTTCTGAAGACTCCCAGAAAGCAACACAGAGTGTTGCCATATCAAGAAAGTATTTTATACCTTTACTATAGTTCTTTGTTATCCAACAGTACTGAAGTAACCTCCCTATGGTCAGTAATGGTCTCTGCTGTCTCAACACCAGTTCACGCTTAACCAGACAATGTGCTTCCCATGCTCCAGAAGGAGCCAAAACTCATTTCATGAAGCCTGTGCTGTACTGTGCAGTCCAACTCCAAGAACTGAAACCCCTACCCATGGCATCATTACTCACACAAGAGAGGCTGGTACCTATTCCTTCCCTCAGAACTATCATAATTTCCAAACACTGTTGGTACAGTTCTACTTGGTTGTACAGTCATGAAAGATCATGTCAATTTTCCTGCTTCACTTGATATGCTGAACCCAGCTTGCTACATTATGTGGCCTTCAGTGAAATCCAGATGCATTCATAATTAATGTGCAGTGTTTCAAATGCTTATTTTTAAAAGAACTCATTTCCCATACCTGACCACATGACCTTATTTTTTATGTTGTGGCTACTTAGCTTTGACTTGCCTTAAAGAGAAACAAAGAAAAGGGCTTCCCACCTTTACAGAAAGATACATCGTTAAACCATGTGAAATATGTCCTAAAGAGTGGCTTAACAGTGTTGACAATTGCAGGACTCTAACATCACTGCTTATTAGCTGAATGCTTATTAGCTGAATTAACCTCATGATGACACTTAGTGATAAACACTGCTTACAGATAATTGCAAGACTGTTGTTTCTGCCCAACAGTGCAGCTTAGCCCTGACCACCATTCAGGGGGCAGGTGGGCACCCCAACACCCAAACATCTCCATCAGCCAGTGGCTTTGATCCAACTTGATGGAAGGAGTCAGTGGTTGTTCCTTGAAGGATCCCAGTATTTAGTGATGTGTAAACTTTGTGTCCTCACAGAGACAACCATAAGCACCTAAGTTGCTTACAAGCAGCCTGCTATACCTCAGAAAGGAAGTCTCTACCTCTCCAATTAGTTTTTCAACACTTATTGCCAAATGCTGCTGTATCTCAAAGGGTTACAATCCCCCAACACCAAGAAACTTCCTCCTCCCCCACAGCTCTGGAGAACAGGGATGGATCCCTCCTGCCCACTGAGCCTCCATCACAATCCCAAATTAGTGAATGTAATCCTTCATATTCCACCACTTGGTTCAATCAATATTTTACTGGCTGTCCAACTTCCATGGGAGTGTTTTTGGACCAGTTCATCCCTATTCTGGGATTTCTAGAGAGAAGCGTAATTACATTTGGAATGTAAATGGCTGTTTCACTAGCTGGGACCACGAGATTGAGTCTTGCTCTGTGCCTACTAAAGGAGAGGCCATAAATGCCCTCATCAGGCTGGGATTTATTTTTAATTACATGACGGCCTCTGATGCTGAATATCAGCTTCTGGAGAGTCACTATCACTGTGTCTCATTTGTCATGCAGGACCAAACCTCACAGGGTTAGCACAGGTGTTCTTGTTCCTCACATACCTGTGCAGGAAGCAGCTTCGCTGGTTGATCTCCCACCAACTACCATTACAGATCCCATTCTCCTGATTTAGAAGAGGGGAGGGCAGTATCACAGTAATTAATACTAATTATTGGTTACTTTCTTGGCTTTTCACCCAAAATAGATATCTTCATTCTAGACTGCAGCCCTGCTATATGCTGTTGTATAGATACACAGAAAACAAAGTTCCATCCAAAAATTTTGGTATTTTATGAATTCTCCATTTGTCTTTTTTCTCCCTTCTGTCTCTTGCCTCCTATACTGTTAACCAGATGCTAGAAAAAGCAGGGCTGGACTCATACTAGGTCTGAGCCCTATTAGGATTTAAATTTTAAAAAACATCATGTCACAAAACACCATGCAAGAAGATGCTCTCGAAGCACAATGCAGGTGCTCAAGAGAAGCTGAACAGATCCCAAGAGCATGTTCTGTGTTCCCAGACGTCACAAGCTTTCAGGCCTGAGGTCTGGCCCATCTCAGCATTCTCCCTGTGTTCTGTTAACAATGATTTTGTCACTATAGATTAAACAGCAACAGATCAACTCTCATAAAAGCCTCTTGTACTATTCTCTTCACCCCTTCCCGTCTTCCACCAGCAATGCATTAGCCAGTTGCAGATGCAGACTTGTGTTTGCTGGAGAGCAATGCTGGTGCCCCAAGGATGATCTCTGGAGACTGGGGGAGGCTCATGCCTGTGGAGCACGAGAGTCCCTTGGCCCAGAGAAACACATGGCATTTGGCAGCTGCATGGCACCAAGTGCTCTTTGTTAGCTGCTTCTCGAGAATTGGATCGTATGAAATATTAATTATGATTCTGCAAGTTCCCAAACGTCCTTTCAACCGCAAATCAAGCTGAAGATGTAAGATCTGTTGCGGAATGGCACAGTAAATACAAAACGTCTTACTCTCTCCCATGCACGGCTGTGTTTACTTAGATTAAGCCCATTTTGTTGGACCACGGAGAGACAAATCTATCTTTTGTGCAAATTGGAAGGTGTTTGTGGCAGGGACCACACTCCTCTCTCAGCACAGGACATACCGGATCTGCTCAACACTGAGGATGTGAGCATCTTTCTACTTTGAGATGTTCATAGGATTGCATCCACTGACTGATTCCTGTTGTCAGCAGGAAAATCCAATTACACCCATAAGGGGAAGAACATCCCCATAGAGAGGAAGAGGTGATGAGGTGGGTGCTCCTGTTCTAGTTGTGTCAGAGGGGGAAGGAGCAACCTATGCTCTCTCCTCCATCTAACGTGCTGGAGCTCAGTAACAATTAGCACTAGATTAGGGTTTTTGATGGGCTAACTACCTGTCATGTAGTCTGGACCTGACTTTCAGGTACCCTAATCGTGAAGATGAAAGAGGTTTTTTGTCCATCTGTGTCTGAGGGAGTTTCGCATCCATTAGCAATTATGATAATGGATCTATTTCCAGAGAATTAATTGCTCCTTTGCCCAAGTCCTAGACAAGTTTGCTGTAAAAATTAATTACTTGGCATATACAATACACTTAAGAGTTAAGTAATAAGCTAACTTCCAGAGAATCCACAGAAGGCCCCCACTCTCCCAGTTTCTCGAAGTAGTTTCTGAATATGCAATGAAAAGTCAGTTGTCTTGCAGTTCCTTTCCCACAGTATTTCACAGCCCTAAAACACCTGACCTCACATTTGACAGTTCAAGACCCAGCAAACAGTCCAGGAAAATACAGGGATATTTAAATAAACCACATCTCCAAAAGAGCTATCCCAGTCAAACTATTCCCTCCTCCCAAAAATGCTGATGCTTTCCCAAGTGGCAACATGCATTATGTCTGAAAATAGATGAGGATAATGCTGACAAGGAATGGAGGATCAGAATGGAAAAAAGCACACTGCTTTCCTTTTTCAATTCACATCTCCCTCCTGGGTGGGTTCACCACTTACTCTGGTGGGATGTACCAACAGGGAAGAAAAGAGAGAAGCTTTTTTGTCAGAAGATTGCCCAGCACTAGAACCTCCAACCTCAGGTCCCTTTCTGGTTCAGGGGCTTGATGTTAGAGCATCCCATCCACAGCAGAGGTGGCTGATCCAAGACAACAGATGTGGATAACTCTGTTCTTTGCTGTCTAAGATGACTTGAGCTCCCATCGTCACCTTGTCTGCAGGAGTCTCTGCTTTCTACCCAGCTACTGGGCTCTGTGAAACCTGGAGCGAGCTAACATTTTGCAACCTCTGCTGTTTTCACCAATTTTATTGAAGCTGACCAAATTGTTCAGCAGCAAAGGACAGCAGGAACACAACAAGGCTTTTTTCCTTAGGAAAGCAGACTGACAATTTGCATAGAATGTTTGCAAGCAACCTAATTATCTCTCCTGAACAATCTACCACCTATCAGGTAACCTACAGTGATTGATGCCATGTGCTCCTCTTTCCTGCCACAAAAGCAGAGTGAAACAATTTTACTCACATTAGCACAACGACATCAGTTTTGACCAAGATCTGAATCCTTTTTCCAAAAGCCCACAATAAACAAACATAAATGGTTTCTGTGCATGCATGAACAGAGGAGAGTTAAATTATTTAGGTTAGTAAAATGATCACTTTAAAAGAACAGGAATACTTGGCCATTTTTTGTTGGTGTTTATTGGAGCTATTTGCAGTCCCTGCAAATTCAGTTTCTTTCAGTAGCTTAAGTATTAAAGGTCTTTATATAGCTCTCATGAACATATGTAGCACTTTGCAGAAAACCCATACAAACAGATGCAAAGGAAATGTACTTAAATAACAGAGATGACCCGATACATAGATGTAAATGAAACGAGACAAGCTTGCAGAGACAGAGAAGCTGGGAGCTAAAGCAGGAGAGCACGGTTAGCAAGGACAGCAGCCTCCTGGGGCAGCTGGCCCCAGCAGACCTTCTCAGCACTACTACAGGGCTTTGGATGCTTTGTTCCTGTTCATTTAATGAGAACTGAGCATCCAAATACCAGCATTGAAGATCTCAGGCAGGTTATGACATAGAGACTGCTTTCAAAAGCCCTGCCCGAAGTATGGAAATTCCTTTGGCACAGGAGGAAGTCAATAGTCAGTTCCCATGGGGTATCAATGGGAATAGCATATTTGGGGGGAGAAAAATAAAGCCAACAAAACCCACCAAACCAGAAAATCCACCCTCCTGAAAGTAAAAACTATGATTTTTAACATAGAACTTCTTCTCTTTGCTGGTGTGTTTCGTGACTGCTTTGTAGATGTTTTTAGCAATAAGACAATCCACACCGAATTAACAACCAATCTAAATGTTAATATAACTTCTCTTTAGGAAATTAATCTGTTCTAAGAGTACAGAACAGTCCTGGCTCAGTTATTTTCTTAACCTACTTGGTGCCCTTGAATGTGTACAATTCATACAAGGAAACAGCATTTTTAATTTCTTGTGGACATATGTTATACAACCTCACAGAAGAATGCTGGAAATGATCATCTATGAAATGCATGGGGCTTCCATCTGGCATCGTTTTGATTTGAGACTGACAAAAATATCTAGCAGAACTGCACAGAAAACTCTGAGATTGCTAATGGCCCAAATGGTATCTTCTAGGAGAGAAGGGGGGAAGAATAGGAATAAAGATAAAGAAATTAAACCATCTGCAAAGAAGCATTTCAAATAGAAAAAGGAAGATTTGTGGCCTTTTTTCTCCTATGGTGCTCTAAGTGTACTGATTCCTGCTGCAGGGAGCCATACAATCTTTTCTGCAAGTTTTATTCACAGGAGGTGGGGAAATCACAACTGCCAAAGGAAGACAGGTCAGAATTAAAAGCAAGAAATATGTTGGTTTGGTCCCAGAATATTCAGTAGCAAAGAACTCCATCAGAAACATTCTGTTCTGCCTCAGTTTGTGCCAAATACAACTGACATGTGCATACATTTGATACAAAACCATAAACAGTATCAATTTAATGGAGAATTAAAAATAAAATAATTTTTAGACTATGGTAGGGAAAGAGAGATAACATGTGAAATTCATGCCAGAACAAATCTCTTTAGCATCCTTTTCTTCAGTGGTGTTTCTAAGAATGGCACAGGAAAGCGTTTAAGGGATTTTCATCATTGTTGTTTCCATTATAAACCCACCCAGGGCCTTTGGCCATGCCACTACCCTATCTCAGCTGGGAAGTAGGTCAGTATCTCACCAACACAGGGGTAAAACACTTCTAGAGACTTGAATGGAAAACAGCTTTGTAACTTCCCAGCACTATTCTTAGAGACTTAGCTGCTGTGCCTTGGAAAATATATTAGCCAGCCTATAGGTGTTGCTTCAAAACATCCAAGGAAATATAGACCAGCTTTAAGCAGTACTGTTGAAGAAAGTGTTCAACCACTGAAAGTGTGTTGGTATAACTGCCCTACAGATGGTGTGGAAGGGAAAAGCGAAAAGGCAGAGCAGTCTGGTGCCAGTTTTGGCACCAGAGCACTCACAACTTCATTGCATGGCACAGTCTCTATCAGTCTGTGCCACCTTCCTTTTGCTGTACAGTTTTGGCAATAAAAGCAAGGAATTCTTTTTCATGGTATGCAGCTCCTTATTTTATAGATTAGATCTATGTAGACTAAACGTTGATAGATCCTATATATCTCCTAATGGTTCCTCAAGGGGAACAAATGCCTTTGAGATCTCTGAATGAATATGTTTTAGGACCAAACACACACTGGAAAGTGTGCGTTGTCTGGGCATGGCATGTTATAGAGGTAAGATCTTACAGGAAAAAAATCCTCCAAAGTATTTGGAAACAAACTTCTTAATTGGTGAAAACCACAGTTGGGAAACATCCTAGGCAGCTGTTTTCAGCTATCTGAAGCCCCGCCAAGTTTTACATATCAACTTTGAGCTGAGAACAAGTGTGATAAATTCCTGCCAAGAGGGTAATGTTTTTGAGTTATAAGCACCTAAAACCAGGCATATGTAATGAAATCTCCTCCTCAGCCTTAACTTGAGTATCGCTGGTATAGCGGTGTAATGCATCATGTCCACCCAAAGTTGATGGGGTCCTGCATCTCTCTGAGTCAGGAAAAGGCTCCTATTGCTGTCAGTAGGCACAAGGCATCATCAGTCCAGGGTGTCCTCTCACCTCCTCAGGCTGCCACACAGGCTGAAAGTAACCAGCAGGAGCAGGTCCCACTTCATCCATGGCTCAGGCAGAAGCACCCACTCCAGCTCCATCCAGAGCAGCAATGTTTGAGGCACCATTATTCTTGTTTTCACTGGGATAGTGCAGGATGATAGTTTCTAAACATTATCCTTTCAGTGCACACAGAAAGCTCAGTGTAAATCTCATAACATTTGCAAGGAAATCTTTTTAATCAGTAATGAAAGCGAAACATTATCCAGCCTTTATTGACCTGCAATAACAGAACATCGCTGCTACATTTCCCCCGTGCCTCTTGCACAGTTTCATTTGACTTGATCTGTGGTTGGTGTTTATTCTTAGCTCACAAAGCTCAAAGAGTTTGTATTATTGATTTGCTGTATTTCAGGTTCAATCCCTTGGTGTCCCTCAACGTGAATGAATTAAGTCAGAAAGAGTTAAAACCTGTACTTCCAAGACACAAACACAATGGTGGTTTATATAACCCACACATCACTCTGCCAGTGTTCAGCACATTAACTGCAAAGTGCCAAATGCTGCAGCAATATTGATATTTGCAACAGCAAAAGTATTCACGAATGAGAGTTTGCTCCCAGCAGAGGAAAAAGAGACATATTCAGAAAAGGAGAGTGAAAAGGCACAGCAGAGAAATCCACCAGCATGACAACCATCCTACCCTCACTAAAGGCCACACGGATGGTTTGCTACCCTGTGTGTAGATGCAGCCTCTGCAACACCACACTGAGGTCATGGTTTCCAAATCCTTTTTTCCACCACCTATTATTTCATGTACAGTTGGTCCACAAATTAAATGGTAGCACATGAGGGCAGAGGCCGTCACTCTATCTGGTGGTTAGTGATATTAACTCACTATCTCTCAGTGCAAGAACCAAGGAGCATCAACTGAAAGTAGTAGATTAAAAGTTCAAAACCAAGAAAAAAGTGGCCATTACCAGCAGCAAGCAGTGCACCTGTGGAATGCTTTTTCCTGCAGATTTGTGGATGCTTATAGCTTATAGGGATTTGAGAAGTGATTGAACAAATCCATGGGGGGAATCTCCATCAGGACCATTAAAACAGAAACCTCCACCTCCAGAAGGCTTTGAGCTATTGATAAAGAGAAGCTGGAAAGGGAGTCAGGTATATACCATTGCACTTCTGTCTTACATTCTTCCCCAGAATTGTTTATGGTCACAGGACACAGAGCTGATGGTTCTCTGCTCTGATTAGTACACCTATGCTTCAGTTCCATTAAAAACCTGTGACACCAGAGAAAACTGACAAGTTCTGTGTGTTGCAGAGCTAGGCAAGCTTCTTCCCTCTTTTATACCAACTGAAACAATGATCTCTTTATTAAATGTAACAAAAACCACATAGGAACCTTGGGAACTTTTCCAATTAATTGAGCTAAAAACTTGCCTTACTGAGTTTGACTACTCCAGTAACTGCCATGCACCTTAAATGGCATTAACATTCCTGCCTCCTGTATCCCAGCACCAGGGCTGCACACCTCTGTAGTCAGACTAACTGTAGCCTTTCAAGGGCATTCTCATGTAAGAATACATCTTAAGAAGAAAATATGACTGAAAAAGCTAACTATTGCACTAAAATACGGAGCCCAGGAATAGAGAAACTCTGGCTAGAGCACAGATAGGAGAGCAGGCAGTACTTCAATCATCATGGCTTCAATAACAGGAATTTTGAAATAACTACTACAATGGCTTTTGGACCATTAATGTTAACCATTACTTATTTTTTCCATGCAAAAAAGCTTAAGCAGAGCTGCCCAGTGTCTGCTAGGCCCATAATCATGATCTTACTCACGCACTGCCTAGAGTCATGTGGCATTTCACAGGTTCATCTCAGCCCTTTTCAGTTCCTTGCAGAGTGGGTCAAGACAGGGTTTATCCAAACGTGAATAGCCAGCCTCTGCATTAATGCAGTTGCCTGGGTAAGAGTTTTTAAAATAGGTTTGTGCTGGGGCTGCATGCCCAGCCACAGCAAATTTATGGTGACCACAAAGTGATAGAGCACTAAAATATTAAAGTTTTTGTATTGTGATTGTACTTGGGGATTGCTCAGTTGGCTTCGAAAAGTAGCTGTGACTCTATAAATAGTAAGCACTTTATCATTTTTTTGCCTACTCTAAACACACTGCTATGTTTCAATCATGATTCAGAGTAAATCAAGTTCCACATGAGGTATGACAGAAATGTTGTGTGCGCCAGAGGTGCACCGTAGGCTCATACAAATCAGCACAGTCCCACTGATGTCTAAGGAAAAGGTGCCAATTGACACCAGCTGAAGGTCTGCAGGGCAGCATTAGTATCATTCTTGCAAGGCTGAGATACAAATAAGCAAACAAGGAATGTCAAATTTTTCACTATGATGCTCACTGTCCTCCTGAGATCTGCTAAAAGAAGCTCTGTAAAAGTGTTTATCCTCTGCAATGTCATTCACTCCTATAAAAATATTTGAAGTGCTGTTTAGAACTACTTAATATCTGCCATAAATCTCTGTGCTGTGTAACAGTACATTTTGTTTAGGAATATTACCTGGAAATTAGAAATCCAGTGAACCGCTGATTTTTAAAATGCCGTGGATCCAGAATTTCTTCACAACAGGATGCAAATAAACTCAAAGTAAATTAGTGCTTGCCAGAGGGGAAAAGGGAACACGATCTATATCCTAGGTAACATTAGAAAACAAAAGATTAATGAAACCCTCACTTTAAAACTCTAATGACCAAGGAACTAAAAAAATGTACCCATAAAAGGCAATATTAATTTGTGTTACAGCACAGATATATTTTCCTGCTCTCTGCAACAATACGGTTTGCTGTGCACACTGTGTCCTGCTTCCGAGCTGGGATTATAACTGTCTTTTTAATGCATAGTTGCACAGTGTCTTAGGTCAGAGGGAAACATTAAATCATCCAGCCTGGCTTTCCACATAACAAAAGTCCACCCATTTACCTCTACATTAAATGCAGCAACTTGACGTAGGCAATATTTTTTTGTCTTGGCCTCATATAAATGTTCTTGGGCTCAGACAGAGCGTTGCTATCTTTCCTCTGGGAATGACTACACTTGGTGTCTCAGAACAAGTGGAAACACTTCTGTATAGCTGCTTTCAAAGGACTGTGAGGTACCAAAGAGGTAGAAGCAAAGACTTGTGTTATCCCATTTTTCTGAGTCCTGGTTTTTAAATATGCTCTACTGGTGGCACCAAAGTATCCAAGTCTGCTTCTGTTCCTGCAGGACAGTGCAACAGGCACTGCACAGGATTGCCAGACACTGTACATGGACACTTCTTCAAAAGGGTTAAAGCAGAACCATGTAAAAGCAGGCAGCAGTGCTAAAAATAGAATACAGTTCAAAAAAAAGAGAAAGAAACCTTCAACACATCTTAAATAAATCCATTTATTCCAGGATTTCATATAAACCATATAGCTGAAATTGCTACAGGATAATTCCTTATAAGCCTTATAAGAAATGTTGCTGTCCCAGAGCCCCAGTACAAATCCTGGCAAGAGTATTGGAGATAACAGATTGGATGCCATGGAAACCGAGACAGACCTAATTTGAGCAGTAACCATTGCTGTTATTTATTTAATTTTGATAAGCCATCTAAATGTAGACTGACTAAAGGTTCCTCTGCACTAAAAATAGCAGGCTTGTAACATTTTAAATCACAAATCACTTGTGTTTAACAATATTTTGGGCATCTGACATTAACACTGCACATGCACTTTTGAAAGCTCAAAATTAACCCCATTCTGTGGCATACTGTAAGAAGAAGAAGAGTGCTTTGTCCCTTCCTTCTAATATTAAAGTTTTGCGTCAAGGATGCCTTCCATCAGCCCAGGCTTCTCGTAGGAGAGTGGGAGCTTGGATGTCCCTGCTGCCCTCTTGTCCTCCCCCAAGCTTAAAGGAAATGTTTGACAGAAGGCAGAACTGGGCTGTAGGAACCAAATTCTCTCTAGCTGATACTAACGATCTTCTGTGATTGTTTGATCTCAACACTCCATAAATAAAGCACCTCCTGAGGCACATGACTTTTGAGTTGGCTGATAGCTCCCATCTGTTTTTGCAACCCTGCCTCCGTTTCCTGAGCTGAAGAAGTAAAAACCCACAGGTGTAAATTTGCAATTTCTGTGTCTTTGGGGTTTTGCAGTGCTGCCAAAATGCTTGGAAGCAGGGAAGAAGCAAGGTTGCCACTGGGATGTCAATACCACAAAAGGACCAAATCAGATTTCTTCATATCTCTGGCTATGTTTTTTCCCCCTTGTAATATTTACTGTTTCCACAGCAGGAATAATGCCTCCATTTCTCTTCTGGTTTGAATTTTAACCTTAAAGTGTAAATGCAGCTGTATTCCCTGGGAGGTTGTACACATTATGTAAACCAAATAAAATCCTAGATGTGTTTTTGTTCTCAGGAATTCTCCATTTCTTCATCTTCTACCTCTGGAGAGATCAGGAGGAGCCTTGTTTCTGCTCTTACGCACCCAGTTCCTCACAGCAGCAGCAGCGTTTGTCCTCTTGCAGGAAAGATCAATCAGCCAGAGCATCAGGCACTCACCACATCTCAGCATATCATCCCCTCAGAAATTTCCCTGTCCTCCAACACCTGCCTCAGTTTTTCATTTTGCCATCTTTTGAGCTGGGAATTTATGATGTGGAAGGCAAGGATGAAGCAGCTGCTGACAGCACTGCGCTGTCCAGAGAAGCCCAAAATCATCAGCTAGGCTAATGAAGCTACAAGGCTGGATCCTCTTGCCAATTAACACCGAAGAGTGCTGATAGCATCAATGTAGCAGCACCAGTCTAAGGCAGATAAAAATCCTGTCCGTGACACTTAATGACAGTCTGGATCTTGTACAGAAAGGAAGGAAATTACCAATATTCTGTTTCACTTTGCAATTAGCTGGGCAATGTTAGCTAAGCCTTTCCTATCTGCAGCACAGGGCTGAAGGGTGAGATGTCAGTGTTGTTTTCTTCAATGATTCAGAAATAGGACTGCACGAAAGATATTCTGGGCAAGAATCAAAATGAATAAGAATCGTTTTCAGGATCTGTCACAACTAGAGTCAGCATATATTTAGATTCCATTGCTCTCATTTAGAAACAGGGAGCAATGCTGTGATATTTATAGCCTTCAAAGACCTTTTTCAATAGATTGCAGCTCCAAGGGTTCATGCTTTGATGGACAGGCACTGATACACTATATTAATATACCATGGTATACCAGTCAATCTATATGTGGCACAGTAAGACTGGAATTATTGAAAAAGCCCAGGTTGCAATCACAGCTTTTTGCCATTTCCCTGACAGGGCTACAGGACTGTTGCCAGTTTAAGGCTTTAATGATTAGCAATTATGTTCAGAAGTAAAGGGTTCATTCATCAGCTAGGGTTTAATCTTGAGCATGATATGACTGCACAGTGAATATTCCACAACAAACTGCTCATATTATCTGGGTAAATGAGATTCTGATGAACAGGCTCAGGATGAAGAATCAGATATGGCACTTTCCTCCAAAAACCTGTGCAAGGCTTCCAGCAACCAGGTTTTAGCTGCTACAGGAACAGTTTCTAGTTCAACTTTCCAAAAAGCAAAAGTTGGGAGAGGTAGAGGGCATGTGTAATCTCATCACCTGGTCAGGTTTCTTTTCTCATTAGAGCCTACAAAGATGTTCATCTTCTAAAGAGTATCCAGCAGCTGCTTTCCATAAAGGAAATCTCTCCTGAGTTATCCAACTAACAACAAGAACTACCTTCTTCAAGGATTTTTGTTCAAACAGTCTCACAGCGCAATAAAATGCTGATTATTCAGATGTAATAGGCAGATGTTGAGTAATTTCAAACTGAGATTTCACATAATAAGTATCAGACTATCAGACTGTCTATATTTAGCCGCTCAAATCTATACTCAAACTCCAAAGTAAAAATGGCCAAAAATCAGCCATTGGGAGCTGGGTGTTACAACTCACATTATTATCAGTATGAGTTTGTTGGTTCCATTTAATTTGTCCTCTCTCATTCTAATCCTCTGATACTAGGCTTCTTCCCCACTGTCTCCTTTGCATTTAAATAAGGACACGTGAAAACTTCATTTGGCTTGGAAGTTGCTTGGACAGCAGCACCTTTGAAACGTTTTGAATGATACCCAAAAATTTCAGTGACCTTAAAAATTTGATGTGGCCCAACGACTGTATGCTCAGCTCCTTCCATCTTTGTTGGAGATCCCAACCACCACGTACCTATCGATACTGAACCACCAAGGCACCAGGGAAGAATATGCATGGGCTGTTAACCAATTCCTTGAATTACACATTATGTCCTAAATTGAAATAGACACATCTGTGACTCTGTAGACCTCAAGGGACTTGTCTCTGTACACACCAGTGCATGCAAGATAAGAACCTGGCCATCATCAGTATAACAATGCCCTGGTGTTCAACACCAAAGCTTTTTGCCTCTCTTTCACTTCTTCATTGCTGAAGCAATTTCAGCAATTACAGCAGGGGACACGGGAAAGAAATTGCTAATTCTCTTTAATTCTTGTTCTGCCCTTGACATTCAGCAGAAAGACATGAGTGTACTGAAACAAGTGTAAATAAGGTTAACGCATCAAGAGAATTGCTCCTAAAATTGAAATATGTAGTCATCTGCTGACAACAATCCATTCTCTCTGCACAGAGTCATAGCAGGGCCACAGTGACTACAGCTACGGTTGAGTCAGCATTTCCATTATCACCTGCCATTTTCAAGGANAAAAAAAAAGAAAGAAAAAAAGATTTCTTGGCTGAAATTTCCACTCAAGCTCCTTGAGCCTGGTCATGCCTTTGCTCTCCACCTGGTACTATCAGCTGTTCCTGCACAGCATACGTATGAAACACTCCAGCACAGAATTGCTTGCAGTCGAATCACTCTGCACAACCAGGACCAACAACGGAAGGGGCAAGAGATCAGTGAATCCATCCCTGCAAAACCACTGCCATTGCTGAATACAAATTTCGGAAGCCTGCCAGAGCTGGAGATACTTGAGATAGCTGCCAGTAATGAGGTCTGGCAAATGCCTCCACTGCTGCGCTCGGTAGCACCGTCACAGAATCAAGCATGTTAGAACCTGAAATCAAAACTGTTTGTTTTGCAGTCAAAGTTTTAAAGTCAGCTCTTAAGGGGTTTACTGTGTGTTTGACTTCGGCTTGCAGCACAGGCAAGGTAACAGCTCCTTTGTAATGCAGTATTCACAAAACTATTACCAGGTTTCCGAAACTGTAACAAGTCATTCAGCTACACAGGATAGATCTTTTGAAGAGGTTATTCAGTGACTACCAGTTTAGCCACAGAGAGAAGCACCTTCTGTCAAAAGAGGGAGAAGAAGAGCGGTGGTGTGTACATCAGCTGCCTCACTATCACCCTACAAAGCAGAGGGAGGTTTAGCTAAAGATTTATGTTAAGGTTCTCCATCTGGCTCCAAATCGGACCACAGACTCACTGAACTAGATCTGCTGGATGGATTGTGAGAGCTACCAAATAACATAGTGGAAGCTACACCAAGGGTTCACATTGGTCATGGCTTTGCACTGTCAGCCTGGCTGCTAAAGGTAACTTCTGGACAGATGCTTCTAGAGACCATGAGTTAGTTTGACAAGTTCATTTTATACTACTAATTCACATCCTGCAAGCTAGTTTCGTGTAATAGTAGTAGTATGTAATGAATACAACTTGGAGTAGCATAGATGAAATTCTCTTCACCATGGCCAGTTTACTGTGAGCGGGCCACTTTGGTCTTTCTTGATGTTACAAGAGTATTACAACACTCCATGTGTGACCAAGTTCTCCAGAGTCTAATCTGGGATGGAGAGGGCACTTTTCCATAGCTGTTTTCCCACCTCTTCCAGCACACATCAGCTAACCCGTGTCCTGGGCTGTGGGGCTTGCAGGAGCCTTGGAAGCAGTGACAGCACCTGCCCTACCTGTTCTCTTGGGCCTCCCCACACTGGGGGACTTTCAAGTCTTCCTACCTATGGCACAGCTGAGGTTTATTAGAATGACTTTTTTTGGTGTTGTTCACACACAGTTTTAATACACTTTGTGTTTTCGCTGTTTTCTTTGCACCATTTTTCCCCTAGACGAGAAGGTTTCATCCTATTGGTTCTCATGCAATTAGCCCCAAGTTCCTACATTTTGTTCATCTCTTTCTTATGTTCTCTCTGGCCTTATGAAGCCCTAAGAAGCACATCCGTTCCTCCATGCTGACTGCTTCTTTTCCTCCTCTGCTCCATTGTGGCTCACACTTACCTTATAATGATATTCAAATGGAAGTGCCATGCTGTCAGGCTAATCAATGCTAATAATGTAATTTAAATGATCAACTAGTCTTTTGAGACTGTATTTAGTTATATTTTATATTAAAGAAATTGAAGAGAAACAAAGCTAAAGTGGTATATTCAGGTAAATGAGGCAAATATAATTTCAACTAGAAAACACCTCACAACGACTATTTATGTAAACACTGAGTGTGCCTCAATGAGAAGTATAATTCATCTTTTCACTGGCTTTTTCTAGCTAGAACTAAATATTGCCATTGGGATATTTTTAAATTACATGGAAGAATGTATTTAAGTCTCAATGGGAGTCTTCAACATAGCAAAATCCTTAAACCCTCGTATAACTTTAAAAGGACATGAATAGTCCCACTGAAGTCAATGGGATTTAATACACATACTTTAAAGCCAAGTTGAATCACACCCTGAACAAATGTTGGTTTCATCTTACAGAATTGTGTGACCTGATACCCTACTTCCAGCCATAGCCCAGCTCTGCTGACTGGCTCTCCATCATGCACAGCCTGAACACTAAACTCAAATCCCGTCTCACTTGCAGTTTAACAGCACTCAATTTTTTAGAAGCCACATTCACCAGGCATCTTATCTTTTTACCTCCTCTATTAGAAGTAGCACTTGATATGGCTATTACAAAATGAGATTACAGGGAAAACTGTTTGCCAGTCCATTTACTTTATGTACTTGTCAATCATTAATGCATCATCACTGTCATGATATGGCGGGTCCTCCTCCCTGCATCAGATAGTGCTCTCCCACAGGTTTTTTTCTGTCACCAGCATGTTCCTGCACAGCAGCAGGAAGCACAGCAAGAAATTATAACACAAACACAACGCTGTCATAGCAATTGGACCACAGGAGCTCTTGAACAGAAGTTGCAGCCACAGGGATTTTTTATTTCCAGAGATGGACATGGTGCTCCTCATGGGGGGGTGTCACTGGTCATGCTGGGAGCCTCTACACCATTCTGGGTGATGCTAAGGAGAAAAGGGGTAACTTGAGTGGCCTTCAGGCTTCTGGCCACTGCAACTCCAGTGTAGGACCTCACTCCAGCTCAGTGTCCTTCCCTCTCTCTGAGGTAGGGACATCAGACAGGGTCAGGTTCTGAGACGAGAAGAGAGGCTGCAGCACACCCACGTCCCTCGTGTGGTCCCCTCTCACTTCAGCATCCTTCCTTTGACCATAGGGATGGGAAGGAGGAGTGTGGGTCAGGGCACCTGCTCCATACAGTCCACACAGAGGGATCAAACTGAGTCCAAATTCCTGTCATTCAAATCGTAATTGAGCCTTGCATTCTAGCAGGTTTGGGTCTGAAGGCTATAAACACCTTTAAAAACAGTGAGGAGGAGATGAACTTTCTCCTAGGCAGAGCAGAAAAGATGTGATTTAAATATTAAACTCCATTCATCTTTGAAAGGGTTGGATGAACCTACAATAGGATTTTTTTTCTGCAGACAAAGATTCTCTGTACCCTTCAAATCAGCAGCATCAGAGAGAGGCTTAACTGTGGACAACAGAATCTCACAGCTGTGTCAGACAAGAAAGTTCATCCTTACCCTGTAGAGAAGGTTTTCCAAGCCTTTGTTACCAAAAAGGAAACAGGCAAACTGAGCAAATCTGTTTGCTTGCCAATTTAAGGATTACAATTCAACTGAATGCTATGGCTCTGTACACCAAAGCAACTAAAATATTGACAAGGCTACTTCCAAGACTGGTAGCTAAAAAACTCCCCACAGTAAATAGGGCAATTGACTGGAAGCTAAAATAGTGTATGCTTTCTGGGCTAAAAATTCCTTCAAAGATATTTATTAATTCATTATTCAATGATGTCACGCATACTGCTGCATACATTTAAACATGAGGCACTGCTGCAACTGCTTCTTGAAATTCTGATTTGCTTAAAATATTTAGTCCGTTTTCATGCTAATTAAGGAGCAGTTAAGAAAGGAAGCCACATATCTTTGAGAGGAAAAACAGATCTTCTCATTGAAGTGAGACTAGCCCCTTTCACCCTTCCTCGCAGCCAAAATCTTACGTGACCTCATAAACACTCTCATTTGTTTTATCCATTTGAAGTAATCACAGCTACAGAACAGCACAGCCAGCACAGGTCAAGAGGTGAGGGATGTCAGCCATGGTCAAGAATTAGAGGTAAGATACAACATGCAATGCAACAGCTGTCAAAAGGAAATCAAGCTGCTTGGAGCGTGCTGTGTTCCAAGCTAGGCTCCTTTGCTACTTCAGTAACGATAATTGTACATCTGGCAATAAGAATCTGAGCACAGAAGCAGCTCTCCAGTCATTTCTCTGTTGCTACTGTGACTGGAGGACGCCAGAGCTGGCTGACCAGCTGGGAAACAGCAGGTTTTGCCAACAGATCAAAAGATTAATCATTCTGAACACTGTGATATTATTACTTGTGAGTTCCATGTTTTGAGGGCTCAGGATTTTCATCTCTCTGTTGAATTTCTCCATCTGCTTGCCTCCCCACCCATCCTCTTCCTCAGGCAACAAATAAAGTCATCCACAAAAGCCAGTCAGCGAAGAACGAGGGGTTGGCAGCAGCAACAAAATCCCAAATTCTGTGATTACAAGTGGGTTTGGACCCATTCCAATAATTAAAGTAGCATTTGTTTAGACAGTGCCTTTCTTAGGGTTTCCAAGGCTGTTCCAGACAAATGTTCCTCCTTGGCTGACAGAAGGAGATTGACCATCGCATTGCAGCAGATCTGCCTGGAGCTTGGTACAACATGGGAACTGCAACCCAAAGGACCATGGTAAGGGAAAGGCAGAGTTCCTATTTCATTTTACTTATCAGGCTGAAAGCAGTTTTCAAAATGCTGCCCAGAAAATGTTGCAGAGAGAAATAAATAAAATAGGTAAACCAAAACACAACAATGGGAAAGCAACTGCTCAGTTGGAGAGAATGTCACCCTAAAAAACTCTCTCTTTGCAAGTACATCCTCCAGCATTTCACAGTTCAACAGAAAGTACAAGGAGAACTACCTCAAGAGATTTTGCTGCAGTGAGCAAGTACAAAGAGACTCCAGAGAATAGACAGGCAGCTGCATCTTCCTAGATTACTGTATTCCTAGAGCAGTTTGCAAAGAATATGAAATGGATCTGGGTGACTCTTCCCACCTGCACAAGTTTCATGAGCAAGTTCATTACTTCTTCCTGCTTTACTATTCTGTTTTCAGTGAGAAGCACTGGCAACATTTGAGTGATACCTAGTCCTCCACACACACACAAAAAACCAGGCAGCAAGGAGTTCTCTTTCTTGAACAAGCCTGACTCATCCTGGTGAGTCAGGCTATCATTCATTTAAGTTTGTCTGATAACTTTGAACCTCCAATTTTGGATAGGTGCACAGATTTTTTCATTGGTGAGTGCCAAAAGTTAACCCCCTATCCACTCATTAATAGTTGTGATGACCTCCAAAAAGTTTGAACCAGGAACTCACACTGCTTTTAGGAGCTATAAATGGTTCTTTTCTTCACTGTGAACTGTAGACCACTGTGAGCTCTGAAAGTATATCTGTTTGCGTAGGAACTCAAAACATACTTAATATCTACAACTCACCATTTCAGCTCTGATTCTTCTCTCTGATCTCCAAATAACTATCGTATGATCCACCAAAAAACTGCCTGACAGCCACCCACCAAAATCGGCCCCACTCTGAACCTGAGGGATTTCACTTTAATTTTGCTGGTGCTGTTCTGCCAGCTGAAATTTCTCACTGAAAATTATATTTGAGAAGACGTGCAGACATTTTAGGTGCACAATCAATATTCTATAGATGACAAATTGCAAAGTAGGAAAGGAATAGCTGGCCATAAAGCATGGATTCAATGTTGAATTAAGAAGTTAAATAAAGTGACAGCTACCATCATGCCACACAGCCATCTGATTCACTCTGCCTGCAACTGCATTATTTCAAAAAAATATTAATATGGTATTTATCTTATCCTATTCATCAGCTCCCATCAAATCAAGAGTGTCCCTGCAATACTGATTCTCTGGCTTTGAAATAAAGTTGTGAAAAGGTAAAGAGATGAAAGTTACATTATGGACAATGCAAAAATATGTATTAATTATCCATGTAAGGAGAACTTCCACTGCTGTTTTGCAAACAGTTTTCTGCAGTCATCAGACAGTGAATGACACATGGTATAATGCAATAGGCACGTGGGAAAGCACTTTGCAATGTTTAAATAACTATTTTCCTATTAAAGTATGATTCTGATTTTTAAAATAATCTGACTAGTACAGTGAATCAGATGCCAGAGGAACCATCTGTGCTCATTCTCCTGGTGTTCTCATGATACCCAGACTCTACTCTGTCTCTGGGTCAAAGCAGGAATGCTGTTGCTTAGCATATTGGCATTGTGTCTATCCCAATTTGCCTTTCCATACCTGTGAAGAGAATAATGCTTCTGACTTGTATCCAACAAGTTTGAGCTTTTGGAGATTATATAGCACAGTGATTCACTTTTTCTGGAGCTGGTATTTTGTTTGTGCCCTAATGTGTCTGTGGAACTGTAAATCCAGCTGATTACCTAGAAAATTAAGACATTGATAGTGCTATTCTGTAAAGCCTCACCTATCAGTCTGACTCTAGCGCCACAATAAGACAAAGCTTGCACAGGCATCAGCATCAGTTAGAGCAGGTCTTCTGCCTGTTTCCACAGCAGCCCTTGCTAGGTAGCCTTGGCATTGCTTTATACAGGAATTGTGAATAAAATTTAGGGATTCACCTTTCCCAAGGTTTAAAATTCACAACTTCAAGTCTTTGTCCACAGCCTCAAACCTTTCTTCAACCAGTCTGTAGCTCAAAGAGTTGATGCTTTTCTTTCCCTGGAGCAGGGAAAAGCAAAGTATAAAGATAAAGGAATCCAGAATGCACACAGGCACTGCTCTGAGCCTGTTAGAAGATCCTAAAAGGGATTTGGGAGCCTAACTAGCAGCACTCCAACTTCATGCATCTGCCAGTGACAATCCTCATCTCTGGACACCTGAAGAGCTGTGGGGAGACCAAAGCCACAAGGTAGAAAACTCCAGCCATTCCTACCACCTGTAATTGTAGTTCTTTGGGAGGTGTTCCCCTTCAAGTTTAATGTTTTCACAACTCTAGGAAGAAGAAAAATGTAGATTTTTGCCTAGAGAATTTTTCCCCAAATCAATCTAACTGTATTATTCTCCTCTTCTTCAACTTTGGTTTTGGACAAGGACCAGCCCAATAAAGCCTGGTGTCTTAGGGGAATTTCCATGCATTTTTCTGATAGACATTAGATGCATTTCCTTCTCCTGTTTATGCTGGCTGGAGGAGACAAGGACTTGGTTTGTGGCCATCACTATATGATTTCTACGTCTAGAAATACTTGGGTGAACAAACAGATTCACAGGTGTTGGAATGGGATGCAGAGAGGCATTTACCTAATGAATTTGATGGAGCAAGCATGAGCAAAGCAGATGGGTTTTGAATTCTGCTCCTCTAATGGAGGAAAAGTTGCTGGAACCTGGCTGGTTTGAATCAGAATAAAAGAGACTGTAAAAATGAGTGTGAAAGAATGATTGGCCTGTCTCTCTCCTACATAAAAATACCATTAGTTCATTTCATGCGCCACATGATATTTACTGACTAGGTCTCTGGGATGCCTGTGTTCTCCACCCGAAATGCTGCTGCTAATGCACAAATGCTTTTTTTCCAGAGGGTAGATTGAGGCAGGAGTGGCTCTCCACAGCAGTAGCTAACACTGTTATTGGGGTCACACATCTGTTTAATATGCAGTGACAGCAGGCAAACATATACCAGCACCTGAAACGCTTCCCAAAACAGCATCAGATCCAAACCCAGAAGAAGTTTTAAGCAGCTCTGAGCCAAACCTGGCCCTGTTTAGGCAGGAGCGGTTGTCCCAACAGTCCTAGGAGATTTTCTCAGTTTAGGAATGAATTTGAGCAAACCTGCAAATCTCAGCTAGAATCTGCTGTTGGTTTGCTCCAGCTGGGATCAAGGTCTCCAGGCAGTGGCTGCAGATGCAAACGAGCCAACAGCGGTGACCGTCAGCACCACTTCTCCAGAAACCTCACATCCTCCTGGTTGTCATTTCTCATTTTGCAGCCCACTGGCCCAGACCATTTGCATCTGTTGTCTCTGCAGAGTAAGGATAGAGCCAAGCCTTTGGTCACAGGAACAGTGTGGTCAGGAGGATGAAGTCAATGATTGTCCTCCTGTACTCGGCATTGCTGAGGCTGCATCTCAGGTTCTGGGTTCAGCTGCAGGACACTCACTGCAAGAAGGTCCTGGAGCATGTCCAGAGAAGGGAACAGAGCTGAGGAAAGGTCTGGAGATCAATTCTGATGAGGAGTGGTTGAGGGAGCTGAGAGGGCTCAGCCTGGAGAAAAGGAGGCTCAGTTCAAAGCCTAATCTTGCAATTCAGAATCAAGGCATATCCCCACTGGAGACAATCTTTTTCCTCCATAACCACCCAGGAGATGTGGAGAGATGCAGAAATTAACACAAATCTCATTGCATTGGGGAACTTGCACTGTGAAAACAACGTTATCCCTAATTCTGTATTTGCACAGGTTAAGGCAGATAAAGGTCAACTAACAATACAGCTTCAACCAAACCAAGATCCCTTGAAAACTAGGCTCCTGACTCCAGCAGTACAGACATGTTTATTTATAGAAATAGAAAGCTTTCAGCTTTTAAAAACATTTTTCAGTAAATGAGGGCTTGGATTCCACTACATGATAAGGGAACATAAGTAATAGAAATAGGTAGCGAGCCTTTGGGTAAAGGAAGAAAAGTGAACATTAAATCTGTTTGTGAAAATGTTTTTCCTTTAAAATAATCTCTTTCAAGCACATTGGCAGAAGTTTGTGCAGCAAAAAAAATCAGCAACCTTAGGGAATGGACAATTTTTGGAAAGATGATTAAAAAAGAGGTCAAAACATGTCTGAGGAAGCAGGTATGGCAATTATTTAGCCTCAATGCTTAACAGCAGCTGAGAGAAAAATTTATACAGCACCCTTCTGTGAAAGTTTATGCTTTCATTTTCCTATTCTAGTGGCTTAAACACTTTTACACTAGCTAATACCTAACCTAAAATGGATCAGCCTTTTCTCCTCATAGATAGGCTAAAAGGACAACCAAAAATGTTTCCCAAAGTGTGGGAATCTGACACTCCAAAACATACCCAGGTCTCTGACCACACCAGGTCCTGATTCTGGGGGTGATTCTCCCTGTTCTGATCCAGGCTGTCTTTAGACCCTATTTAGCCTGAGAAACCAGATGCAGCCACTTTTATGGACCTCAGAATTCCCATAAGCATTAAAGAAAGCCAGCTGGCTATAGTGTCCTTTAATGACTTTTGCCATAGAAAAGCATGGATTTCTGTGCCTAGGCAGTTTAACAGAAAGGAGACAGACTAGGGTGGAGAAATGTGGAGCCCAACAAATGGAGGGATGCCTCAAGAGCAAAGGAAATCACTTAACTTCTGGCCTCCATCAGCAGACTCTCATCTACTTCTAGTCATCAACCACTTCTAAACTCAATGTTGTCCTTGCTCTGAGAGGAAGAGGTCAGTCTAGATGATTTCTTCAGGTCCATTTCCACAAGGTACTTTTCCTGTACAGTTACAATGAGCCTACACTGCAAGAATGCCAAGAGAGAAGGAATACCATCAGCAAGGGGGTGCTCAGCATGTTACTGGAAAGTGGGAGATGGTTCAAGACACCAAGTCATGTCATTCCTGAATGAACCTGTAGGAAGATGCATCCTCCAGGTCCTAGGGAAGGAACTGGCTGCTTGTTTATGGCACATCTACCAGCACTGGAGAAGGCATGAGGGGAGATCCTGCCCATTCCTCCTGATGCTAGGGATGAAGAGTTCAAGCTGTTTGAGAAGCAAAGAGAAAAATGGTAGATGGAAAATAGGAACTAGCACAGGGGGAGAAATCTGCAGTCACACTGCCTTCATTACTCTAATTAATCCTGCTACCCTGAGATAGCTAAATCATTGAAATATTTGGAGTGGTGTGAGCATTTTGGGCCCTGTTTGGAGGTCTCAAGGCTGAATTTTGTGGCTTTTCATGGAGGTGTAATAATACAACTTTTTGTATTGCATAAAGAAATCTACTTGAATCACTCCAAGCCATCAAGCCAGAGCTGAGCCTTCACATTTGTCTTATTCCCAGAAACTATTCAGCTTCCCCCCGACAACAGTTACATACATCAGAGCTTTGGTCTCAAGGGGAATGAGTGCAAGAGAGATGCTTCCCCTGATGGTTAATAGTGAAGGCTTAGGAGGGATCACTGGGCAGCAGGTAATGCTAGGTGCTAAATGGGAACTAAATGGGCAGTAGACTAAAATGCTTGACTTCTTTTTCCCCAAGGCATCTGCCATCAGTCCCGGATGACGGCTTGCCTTGTGTTGCCAGTCAAGAAGATAAACCAGTGAACACCAGCCTCTGCAGAGCAGCAAAGTGAAGTGGTGTTATGCCAAGAAAGGCAGGCAGAATGATTCAGAGTTGCTTTTAAATTACAGGCTTCCTTCAAAGCGCCAGCCATCTGCAGTCATACAAGCTGCAAGACAAGTGCCTAGGGGAGTCAACTCAGTTTCTTTACTAAATGAAGTGGAAGAGGCACCTTACTAACTCTCACCCGCTCTAATTGCTGCTGTTTTCATCAATTTTTAGGCTTGAATGTTGAATAAGAAATAGACTTCCTATTTTAAAACCATCCTTGGTTCTTTACTCTGTGCAAAGTCAATGGGAAATAGAAAAAAATCTAAAGTTTTGATTCGTCAGATTCCTGAAGATGCTCATTGCCTTTCACAAAGACACAGATGGCAGAATGGATTTCTGTTTCCATGATGCTGCTGAAGACACACAATTTTTCCTCAGCCTATTAGATATCAGGTGTTCAGAATGCAGTGGGTGAACCTCTGGGACTAATTCAGAGGGGTTTTGGAACTCTTCCCCTGGTACAGGGCAAAATAATTGCTTTGAACCTCCAGCCTAAACTACACAGCAGGAGCCACAGGTCATCCCAATACATAATTTTTTAATTCCACATGAATGCTAAATGCATCTAGAATTCTGCAGCAATGGTACTTGATCATGACCTCTGCTATTGTCCCAGTGACCATTCACTCGTATTTCCAGTGCGAAGACGCTTCTTTTCGACTTCCAGGATGTCATTAGAGATTTATCTGCTATAATGAAAGGGCTCCCCTTACAACCTTTTGTTCCAAATGTGGCAAGTTCAGACTTGCCTTGGTTAACACAAAACTGTTATTTTAATAGCCAAGCAAATTACTCAGGTTTCTCGCAAAAAGACACGTTAATGAATCCTGCTGTTATTTTGGCAAACCTTCTTAGTGGGGACCCTGACTAACCCAAACCCTTTCTTAGCCGACCTAGACAAACTCTTCATATAGCAATTATATTACCACAGAGGCAATGTCCTCTTCCCCAGCTACATGTGATCAAGGATCACACTAACATTTTGGCTATAGGTGAACTCATATTCAGTGCTTTTTTAACACTAGCCATCCTTTGCCGTCTCTCCCTATGGCACTGTCCTGACAGGTGAGCTGAAATCTCCTTGCCAGTGCTGTTTCCAGTCAGCTGATAACTATCATGGAAAGGAAGAAAAAGTTAAGCTCTGAAGAGCTCCCACAGTGCCATCAGCCGACAGTGACCATTTTGAAAACCATTAGTTAGACAGTTTCTAATCCATCTAAACCACAAAATACTCATTTTTATACTCTCTAGTTACTTAATATGAAGGGCTCTTAGGTACCAAACTATATCTTTTGCAGAAGTCTATGTATATTCTGTTATATCAATTCAAGTGTTTTCATCTACTAAACTTGCAAATTCAGCCCAAATATACTGCATGGAACTCCTTCAAATAGCTAATAGAATATTATCTATTTTCAAATAGATTCCTTAACCCAGGTAGGAACGATGGAATTTTTTCCTTCTAGAATTCACTATTCAGTCTAATTCTTTGAGATTTCTTTCAGATAACATCAACAATCCATAAAATTTGTGATTCTCTGCATACATTCAAAATCCAGCAGGTTTAGTCACTGTTTTATTTGCATTAGCTTGAAGCATAAACACCAAAGACTTAAAAGAACTTCTATTCAGAGCAGGTAAAAAAAAAAAAAAAGGACAGAAAAAGAAAACAGCAACAAAAATAACTCCTTCTCTCTGCATCCTAATGCAAACCTAAATTCGTTTTTATTTCAAAGCACTGGTTGTTTTCTGCTGTTAAATATACCACAAAGGCTATAGGAGAGAAGATTACAGAGATCAGCCATATTCTATGTGATATAAAAGAAGAGAAACATTTGAAGCTCCTGACAGATTATTCACACATTTAAGCATCAGCAGAATGAGGATGCATCAAATCTGCAAGATGGTAAAAACAATGGAGAGAAATGATGTCTGCTTATGGTGCTGCATAGGCTTATTTTCCAGAAGGGCTTGTTTTGGTTCAAAATTTCCTTTCACTAGAAATAGTTCATCAACAATGTGATATACTTAATCATGTAGTTCAGATTCTACAGAACATTTGCATATCTTCAGATATGTATGGTGAGAATATGCTCCAGGAAGACCCCTACTAGAATAAATCTTTTATCAGAATGTGATGCTGTTTCTACTCCTAGAGGTGAATCAACAGCCAGCTCAGCTCATCGAGTTCTATTTCTATAGCTGAGGACCGAAGACCTCAAAGACATGCAATCAGCTCCTCTAAAAGATCAAAAGTAAGAGACTGAGGTGCTCTGGGGCTGGCTACAAAATCAAAGAGATGTGTTCCCATTTTTTGCTTCATATCACTTTCAGGATCTTGGACCACTTCTACAACTGGCAATGGGTCTTTCCACCCAAGGAGCACTTCCCAAAATGACCACAGAACAGTTGCACTTTGTGGTCACAGATACAGCTCTGTCCCCTCCCACCCCAGTCCCAAGTTGCCCACTGTCCCACCCAGTTGCTTTTACCAGGTTTTGCTTTTAAGCTCTTTCCAGGCCATTTTTCCCCATCTACCTCCTGCCCTACCCCATCCCCTTTGCTACTGGGCAGTTCTTAAACACATCTCTTACTTTCAGGTGAGAATTTGCCTCTAAATTCTATAAATTCTAGCCTATAATTATTTATTACTGCTTTATACTCCTCTGCTCTTAAATCACTGTTCCCTTCCTCCTTCAGGACATAAAACTTAGATTTTAAAAAAACAAACAACAACAACAAAAAACTCCCACAAGGTCTTGTCTCAGTTTTGTAGAATATCTCCAAGCTGCAAGATATGCACATACTAGCAAGAAGTAAATTTGCTTTTTTCTGTAGTTATGTATTTTGTGGCTTTTAAGATGAAATCAGAGGGAAAAAGTGATATGGACAAGAAAAATAAAGATCTGTGCCAGCTCAGCTTGATTAGGCTTCTACAGAGTCTGTGCTGGGAAAAAGGTGTTACTCAGATTTAACTCTGAATAAATTACTTTCTGTATGGCTTAAATTCCTTCTCCAGATAAAGAGAAAGCTTACCCCGTGGCCAGGTAGGATCACTACTCAGTGGTGGTAGTTTTTGCAGGAAGCCACATGCTAAAGAAATCCACAACCAACTCTTTCCACATTGGAGCACACAGGGAGAGGTCTCCTCCCGAGAGACAGAACTGGGAATACGGGGATGGAGTTTGCAGGAGTTCTCACACTATCTGATTGGGAACAAGCAGAAATCCCCGTTCTATGTGGGTAACTGATATTTACAGCCTGTGGAGGTGGGTTGCAATGCATTAACCTCAGGGCTACAGCAGGTTTCCCTGTTGAAGTACAATGTACTTCTTTCCCAGTTATTTACTTCACTCTTGGTATGTTTTAGCTTTAGTGACACATATCGCAATTTGTTTGCCACTGATGAGTTTGTCACTGTTTAGAGCAACAATAGAAGCACAAATGGCATTTAGAACTTTCACTAGACAGATTAGAGGCATTAATTAAAATTCATTTGATTTCAGACATGATAATTTGTTTTCCTTTATTCTGCTATCAACAATTTTGGTGCCACCTTATCTTTTGCAATGAAGCCTGACTGCAGCAGCCCTTTTAGCAGAGGGCTGTTACCAAGAATCTAGTGTCTTCTAGCAACAGAGAGAAGGAAACTGGGCCATTTAGATGGCAAAACAGAGGAGATGTCTGCAGAGGCTGAACTAACAGACTGAAGAGGGAGGTTTCAACATACATTGTGCAAACAATTTAAGTGGCTCAGCTGAAGACAAGGTATATTACCCGGATTTTTCATAGATAAGCAAATAAATTTCACACTTGTGTAAAAGCCCTATCTTGTTTAATGGGTGATATTTCCTTTATCAAGCTTTTTATTGCTCCATCTCCCAGAGAGTTTCACTGACGATTCAGTATAGAGGAGCTTTAATGCATTACAAGAACACACTATGTCCTGGACAGACCCTACAAAAACACTGCTGGTCTTATGATAATGGAGTTAGCCTGAAAGAAGGGTCAGAGAGCTGGATTAGCTCTGTTCAAAACCACAGCTGTCTGTCTGGCTCAGGAATATTTCATTGCACTGTCATTTCACTGCCTCCATCTCCCCTTCCTCTTCACTGTGGGTTCTTGTTGAAGAGGTTCCCTCTCCCTGTACATTGCTATGGATGACCACTGTGAAGCCCTTATTTCCTCTGAATTTTGTATGCTTTGATGGGGTGCAGGCATGCACACAAAAGTTCAGGACTTTCCTATCCAAATAACTTCTTAAACATTCACTGCTAAAACAGCCTGGCACTGTTCTTGTCGTGGTTAACCTCATAACTTTCACAGCATGTAACTTCTCAGAAATTTACAAATCAGACAATATTCTACCATGAGATAATCTTCTTTGGGAGCTCACATTTTAAGTGAAGAGTTTCACCATTCTTCTCTTCCAGAAGATACCAAGCACCTCCCTGGGAAAAGCAATGCCGGCTCCATTTGCACTGACGATTTGGGTGTGTGTGGGGGGATGTGTGTCTTTTCCAGCTGATAATTTGATGCAAATTAAATGTTAAATCCTATTCAATAACCACATCTTTCTTGTGCTCACTACGGTATACAGAACTATTTTCAAGTTTTTAAGCTCTTTTTCTTTTTTTTTTAAGAGAGAAAAAGAACAGATAGTTTGATCAATGTGTGGGGAGATAGTTTTCTCAGATTTTCCCAACCTTTCAAGCTATTGTCCTCTGAGATTACAGCAGGTTGTTTCCTACATAGCTAAAGAAAGGGAAAAACACAGCTTAAAATAGAACAATAAACCCACGAGGGCTCCCCATCTGAAAATGAAGACCACAAAGTACATGAAGAATTCAGTTTGGGGAGCAATTTGGTGGATCTGCCCAGAGAAATACAAGGTCAAGCCATGAGAAAGAACCACAAAAGTTTGTAGAGCAAAGGAGGTCTAAGGGAGGAAACAAAACCAAAGCTGTAGCACAAGGAAGACACAAGCGTCAATCATTTTTGCAAACACTGTAATCTGAAGTGGCATTTTCTCTTCATTTTTAATTGAAAGGATTGTTTCCCTCCTTAGAATGGGGCTGAGCCTTTTAACATCACTGCAGAGCCGAGACACTGCTAATAAATATTTAGAGTCTCAGAGCTCTAAGTGAAAGGAAGGATTTGTTGGATAATATTTCATTTCCCTTAAACTGTTTATTCACTATTAAAATTGAAAATTTTAATTTTATGGGGATTGTTCAGAGAGCTGATGCTCAGACACTTCCCCACGGAACCCAAGAGCCAGGAAGGTAGTCTATAAATAACTGTCTTGGAAATAAACTTCTGTGAATTGGACATAACCCAGATCAGATTTTCAAGTGTGTTGTAAATTACGCTCAGCCAGGGCATAGGTCAAAAACATTTACTAGCATTGAGCTTCGTTCCTCAAATTTACCTCCCAGGAGTATTTTAAAGCAGAAGCAGAGAATACAGATGCCTGAGGTTCAGTTTTGCTCACCTCCAGCCCTGGGGGTTATTTATTCCTAGGCTGACACAGTAGTGTTTTCTCCTGGCCTTGCTCTAGTAAAATGTCTGTAGCAGCAAGAAACATCATTTGAATTTTCCATTATATTAATGCTGAAAAGATTGTTTGTGATTAAGGACTACTTATGATTAAGCTGACTTGAACTGTATTATGATAGTCTTAGGGAAATGCAGGAGAGCAGAATTACAGAAGAGAGAAAGAGAAAGGAATGAAGGGATTGCAGCATCACTTCCCCAAGGAGGAGATAGAGGAATCTGATAGATCTCCTCAGCAAAAGGGGTGATGTGCTATTTGAGGTGTCATTAGTAGAGACCATTCAGAGGTGACCTGGCTAAACCGCTGAGGGGAGGACCAGTCCTTGCAGGTCCACTGCACAAACTACCAACTGGGTTGGCATGGGGTCTGTGAAGTCCTGCCCGCTGGTTTGCTTCCCAGTCTGATTTTATCCAAGGACTGGGACAGTCAATGCTATCATGGCTCCAGACTCCCAGTCACAGAGTTTTCAGAAAGGTGGCCCATTAAGATATGGCCAAACTCACAGCTCCATTACAGTTGACCAAACTGTTCTAGCTTGAAGGGATGGCAGAATTTGGCCCTAAACCTGTGAGAAGATCAAGATAAGGCCAGTTCGAGGACAACTCGAACTAGATGAATTGTTTTCCCATCCTGTATTCCTTGCATGGTGCGACCTTAGCTGGAAAGCTCAACACTTTGAAGAGAAACACTCAGGCCCATATTCATTATAGGAAGAGCACACATAGCATTTACCTGTCAAATCAGGATTCATTTCTGGGAGCTGTGATGCCTTTTAGAAGGAATGTACATCACAAACTCTTCATGTTTCCATGAATTTGACACAGCTTTAAAGATAAAAAGCTGATGTGAAGAGGCAGCCATCAAAAAACCCTTGGGAGATGCTTTTTGTGATTTTTCAGATAATCCTTTGCAGCTTCAAATTATGATCTAAGACTGAGCTGTGGAGCTCATGCATTTTTTTCCAGAGATGTGCCTAATTTAGAAAAAGTGTATTATATATTAGACATTGCATCTTTTAACTGGTTGAATTTCCATGTGAGATATTTCACTTAAGAAGTTTATGACATACTCAACTCAAACAGTCATATAACCTTAGTTGCAAAGAGTACTGGCCAAACCAAGGCGGAGAATTTTCCTCAGGTAGAGTAGGAATGCTGCTCTTTAAGATTGCTCTGTACTAGTTTAAATGCAAAACTTTCAGGACATCTGCAGCAGAGTTTAAATTTACAACTTCAAAGTTCAGTCAGTGCAAATCTGATGAAGCCCCATTGTACTCTGTACAACCCCCTCAGGTTCCAGCCCTCATCTGTCCCTTTGCATGCTACTATCTATCCATCCTGTCATCCACACTGCCAAGGCTCCCAACAGCTTATGAATAAAGCATAGGCACTGAGGTGTCATTTTCTCATTGCACTCAGAGTATAGGTGTTTACACTCCCCATGGAGCCACACAAGGAGGAAGGTACTTCAAAGCCCAGCCATATCCCCAGCACCTGATCCCTGGGTCTCTGGGCCTCCAGAATTGTGTCTCTCCTGCAGCTATAGAGTCTGTGGTCCCAGACTTGGAAATTCAAGTTTGAATATTAAATTCAGGAAGATGAACCCAAGCTTATGTGCCTGCTTTGCACCAGAGGCTGGAAAACTCATCTGCAAACGGTCATGGCAGATCTTTACGTCAGCAGGTTCCCTCCTCCGCCATGGAGGTGATTGCACTATACACCAGTGGAAATGACCCATCTGAAGCAACCCCGGGCTCTCACCTGAATCAATCCTTCCTGAATTTTCAAAGTAGTGCCCAAGCAGTGCTGAGGAGTTTGGATACTTCTCCTGGTGGATTTGGCTGCAAATTAACCTTCACAGCAGAACCACGTTGGCTTTGTGAGAACTGGCAAGTCAGAGCATCCAACCATCCATTAGTGAATGCTGTTAGCAGGAAAAGCACTCCAGGGCACTAGGTTGGGGAACAGAAGAAAAAGCCCAAGTAGGTCACACTCACTAGAAATGCCAATTCATTCTTAACTATTCATCTTATCATACACCTCTGATGGGCCTGGGATTTCAGGAGAAAAATTGCAGTATCTCCCCCTGGAGCCAGAGTGTTGGTTTCATTCATCATATGTGCTGATGTGAGCAGACAGTGGAGACTGTGAAGCTCCTTTCTCTGAATCTCAACTATGACTCTCTCTAGCAGTACGACAAAAAGTCGTGGGAGGGCTCTCAGCTCCCTTCCAACACAATCAGCTGGAAGGAGTGTTCTAAGACCACATTTATTAAGCAGATGATACTGTTTCAAGTACCTGTGATTCAAGGAGCTGGCTGGTAGAATCAATTAGGGATGCACAGATTAGAAATATCCCTCTCTCTTCTCTGCATATCCTCCCCTTAGATTTTGGTGTTGATACTACAGAGAGTTTTGTCCCTACAGGGCAAGAAGACAAATTATAAAGACAGTAGAAAGAAAGGGAGCTAGAAAAAGTGAATAAGACGTATGGATGCTCTTGTACAAGAAGATAGAAAATTCAGATTTTTGAGGCAAAGAAAATAAAAAAGAGAATAGTTGCAAATGTTGACACAGAAAATAGGCAAAAGGACAACACAACATTATTACTTTAAGCTTAATGTAGGGTTAAGTGCAAGGGCTTTGGGTATGGTGGGGGGTTTGGAAGTACTTGTTGAGACTTCTTTCACCCATTTTAACAACCAAATATGAAGTTTGACATATAGTGTGAGCTATCATTCTAGTCAACAGAAAAGGAGAGAGAGAGACACTTCCTTCCTCCAACAATAAGCATGAGAGCAAGGCAAGATGAATCCTTTCCTGCCAGTGAAGAAGGAAACAGTCTTAATGCAAGCCTGGGGCAGGACAAGCCTCCATCCCACACATGTGCCTGGCCTGACAGGGGTTGTGTCATCCTGTGCCAATACACAGTGGCAAGCCAGCTTTTCAGCTTATATTTAATTTAGTTCTTTCTCCATACATTGATGTTTGAGCTTGTGAATCTACCTGACCCATCAAAGCCCGCAAGAGCTGCTGCCTCCTCTGAGCTTTCTTTCACTGCGTTATCCAGAGTTTGAAGTGGAGATGGTGAATTCTAAATTTAGTGACTCCAGCAGCATGCTGTGTCTACCCGTGCTTGCATTCCACTGTCTGAAAAGGTGATGACCAAACCAAATCCAAATTTCCTTTTAATCTGGCCTATTTTAAATCAAACTGCAAAGAAAGATACTAAAGGTGCTGCTGTGAAACGTGCTGCTCCATGAATTAGTAATTGTGTTTATCTCCTACATTGGGGATTTTTTGCCTGTGTTGCTGTTTTCTTACTGCCACTCAATGTGAAGAGCCTTTATTTGAATGAGACTATTTCAAAGCACTTTTACACTCATGTAGAGTCAGGGACTTATTTACTTTTTGACAGTTATTTACTTCCTGTAAATATTTCACAGCCACAGGATCTCCCAGATGAAAGCAGAGTTTGTTCTGTGCTCCTGTTCAGGAGTCTAATTAAAAACAGAATAAAATGGGAGGGATGGAGCTAAAGTGCTAACTGCTATGGATGTGTCTAGAGGGAATTCAGCAAGGGAGCCTGTTTCTTGGCACAACTATTGAAGCATAAAAGCAGAGGAAAAATGCTCAGCACAGAACTGAAACCTCTGAGATGGATAAGGCGAGGAGAGGCTTTCAGAAATGGAAGAGCCAACATTGCTCCTGTACAAACTGACCACTAAAAAATTGATCCTCATCGCTGTTTCACATCACCAGAGCCAGACACCTCCTTTGGCCTGAATACCCCTTGCACAGTACTGAAGTTACCAGCAGCATCTCCATGTGCCTGCTTTCCCACCAGCCCAGAGCCATGACCACTTATGGATCCCTTGAAAGCTGAGGGCATATCTTCACCTAGGGCAGGTCACTAATGCCACTGATGTCCAAATACACCTTAGTACCTATAGAAATTATGGGATTTTAAACAGAATTTTTACTTTCTCCAGTATGGTAATCACTACAACAGAGTAATTGACACTGCAAAGGCTACATGGCTGTACTTATTTGGATAATTTCTCACAATCACTGCTCCAGAAAAAGCCAGGTATTTCAAAGTGGTCAAATAAAGAATAAGTAAACCTGACTTTCCCTGGCGTTTTTGTTTTTTTCAGAAATTATTTGTTTACTGCTGTTAAGGAAAGGTTATTTACCACAGCTGTGTAGATGGTGAGGGCAAATTGCTAAAGGCTTTGAGTGAGGATTTTTCACTTGAAAGATTGCATTTGGAGACAAGGGAGATTATGAACAATCCTTTAACATTATCCTCAAGCCATCAGACTGTTTAACATTATTGATCAGTGCAGCCAGAGCACATTTTAAAAAAAACAAAAACCTTATCATATTAAAAATGGAAATAGATTTCTTGTTCTGATTTCTCATAAACTTCATTTCAATTTGCAGCAGAGAGCTTCTCTGAAAGAGACGCAGTCTCTAAGCTAGAGGTGGTGGCCCTGATGGAGATACACTGCCCTGCACCTCTTCCATGTCTTCTGCCTTTGACACAAACACAGGCCCAGCAGCCAAGTGTGTGTGACAGTTCTGTTCCAACAAAACAAAGGATTTTTCAACAATGAAAGCTCCAAACCTAGCCCCTCAAACCAGAAGCGACATCTTCTAATGGCTCTTTGCTACAGAAAGCCTATTTAATAAGAGGAACATGACTTGGGTGTGTAGATACCTTTCTTTTGAGAATGTAGAACACTAAGTCAAAATATATCCAGGTTTGATTGATGTCATCCACCTAAACAGCACAGCTTTCATCTCCAAAGTCCCCATAGTGGAGATCATAATTCTGGGGATTGTATTTACAAAATAAATAAAAAGAAGGATTTTACCTTCAAAGTAGTGCCCCAAAAGTTGACAGCAATGGTAGTAAACAATAGAAATTATTTGTTTTAATAGCCATGCTTATTCTAATGATGTTGGCATTCTCTGTCAGGATTAATTTGCAATAATTTCGCAAATGCTATTACAAGGGAAATATGCACTATAAACATAAAAACATTTGACTGACCTATGTTGTGAAGTAAAATATTTATAGTAATGAGATTCTAATTATCCTTTGTTATGGCAGACCATTCTCCACACTCCTCTTTATTGATAGGAGATGTATTGTTTCAGCATTTTAGCTCAATTTATTTTCTCTCATTTGCATTTCCTTATGCACGGAAAATGAGAAGTGATCATTACCTTCTTCACTTGGCATTCAATTTACATCAACAGCACATTACCTCATCCTAACTCATTTATCTACCATAGAAATTTGATAACAAAAGCTACTGTCAGTGATGAATAAAGATTGCTTCAAATGATGCAAGAAGAAACAAGATGTATTATAGGTTTCAGGAGCCTTTGTTTGCTCGCAAAAAGGGAAAATAAAGGATTTTTTCCACCTAGGCAACATGTATCTCACGAGGCTGCAACTCACATTCAGCATCTCCTATTTACCTGCAGCTGATCGGTCTGTGATGCATACAAAATTAATTCCAAATATCCACGCAAACATAAATGTCCTTTACTTGACAAAGGAACATTTTTAATTTTTTGTGCTGAATGCACAGAATTTATGGTTCATAAACTCGAGCAAACACTTTAACAACTGCTCAAGTGTTATTGTAGCCCCACAGCAACTAATAGCTCTCCAGCCTGGGAGACACATCTCTGGATGATGTTTGACTGCTTGTGAGCACTCACGGCACCATGAAACACACCGTGAGGTGCCCTTGCACTGACAATAGCAACACATCCATCTTTCTTTGCCGAAACCTGCCAGATCCGCTCTTCCAGCTCTCCTGCTTTAACAAGCCATCAGAGCCTTGAGCCTCTTGCTGCTCTTCTCAAGCCTAGAACTAGAGCTATGCCCAAAGGCAATAGCACCACCAGCACACTAAAAATGGAGTTCTACTTTAAAACACCCCTGTTTAAGACCTTTCTGTGGTTGGGCACAGAGGCAATGATGGATTCCAATCCTGTCCTGTGCACAGGGAACAGGGGGAGAAGCAGAAACTTGGAATTGGGTTTTGAGGAACAGGTCATTGGTGGAAAGCCCACAAGCACTCCCTGGAGTGCATGTGCTTGCTTTCCTTAAAACTCCTCAAGGAGGGAGGTCAAGGAGAGATTTTTGACCTTTCCAGAAGTTTGTTTCATTTATTTTTTTGCAACAGTCAGTATTTTCCCCAAAGCAATTATTCACCTTGAAATAGCTCTTCATAATAAGAGAAAGACAGAAGAAGGGAAGATGTGGGGTTTAAAAGTTTTAAAGTAGCCCACCATTAAATAGAAATGTTTTCACACAAAACAAAGCATGGACTATACTGAAGTATTTGAAAATTATACTGTTGACTTTTATATGGTCAGCAACATCTCCTGGGTAGGAATGGGAAACCCAGTTCTTTAAAGAGGTTCACTGAAGCTCAATTAATTTATGCTTGAGCCATGCCTAGCCCTCAAATGTGGCAGTAATATTGCACACAGCAGAAGATGAGCCCAAGGACTGTAAAAACCTGGCAGGTTTCTTGCACGTGGACGTGCCCCCTCCAATAACACCCGTGTTGTCATTTCGAGCTTCAGCAATGGCACATCTAGGGAGCTTAAATTAAAGGGTTACCCAGAGTCAATAAACAAGCACTTGCACTTTGGAACTATTGACTGAGCTCCACCACCTGAGCAAGTTGTCAGCGAGGGGTTTGGGCAGTGGAAAGAAGATGGCAAATATCCTCCTTGTACTCTCCATTTGTCTTCTGGGAGCTTGTCTTGGCGATGAAAGTGCAGGTGAGTTCATTTAAAATCTAACAAATCCTTCACTTTTGGGTATGGGCTGTTATGGACACTGGCAAAGGGACAGTTTGTAACTTGACAGTAGGAGAGCTTGTGCAGTTATGTAAGAGAAGACAGCTCAGAGGGATTGCTGCATTTCATAGCTCCTCTTTAAAGCTCTAATTCTTTTCTTGGGAAATGAAATAAGAGTTTTTGTGCTCATTTTACACAGAATGTGTCACAGGGATTAATTTTAAGAACAGAATTTTTCTTAGATTTTTTTTTCCAGCTTTTAAGCTTTCAGAGCTTGATTCAGCCATTTTAGAATGCACACACACACTCACAAGGAAAAAGGGGGAGAGCGCTGCTCATGGAGTAACATCCACACCTCTTCATGTGCCATCACTTTGTCCTGGAGTACAAACAAGTGCCCACATCCATAAAACAGTCATTGGATTTGCCACTGTGAGGATTGTTTAAAGCCAAATCCAGTGTGAATTTAACAAAGATTGTAAGATGCAGCCAGAACTGTAGACAAGATAGAGCAGTTGATGGATGTGGGCAATCACACATAGTAATGCAGGCTGTTGCTTGATTTATCTGTAGCAGAAACAGTTCCAGCAGAGGCTGGTTCACAACCAATGCGAGTTCTTGTTTGCTGCAAGGCTAGTGCTTCTTCTTTCATTAAAACACTGCTAGTAACAGGTTACAAAAAAGGCTGTTTCCAAAATGTTTGCTCAGCAATGAAAAGTGAGCAGAACCTCTTACTGGTACCACCACACACCCAGGTGTACCCCTATAAAATAAAATACAATACCCTGCTGGCACCAGAGACCCATCTCACTCCTTCAGATACTGGTTCAGAAGTTGGTAAGTTTTATGTGAGCGTATTCTTGATGTGAGGATGGTTTCCAGGCAGGTGAGTGCCATTCCCATCACCCCATGGGGCCTGCAACCTTCAATCCAAATCAAGTTCTGCTTGTAGTGTGTGGGATCAGAAGGCAATACAGAAACCCTAGAGAGATCTGAAGGAAGGTAAAGGTGCATTTATTAAAATGAGTTCTCTTCATTAAATGGGTTAATCATGGCCGGTACCTGGCACATCCCAACAGGAAGAGATGAAGGAGCGTGTCTGACCCAGCTGCTTCACTCCATGCAGGGCAACATGTGGCTGTGCCCACACCACCTTCCCTGGGCACTAAGCATATGGAGAGCCCAACACGGTGACAAAACCAAGGAAGGCTGCACCATGATTCCCACCTGGGCCTTTCCTGCCCAGCCTGGGGCCAAGCTGGAAGCTGAAGTCCATGCCATGAGAAGGGGGCAGGTCTCCCCGGGTAGGCTGTGCTTCCCTAGTGCCACATGGCTAGGGAGGACAACCTGGGGATGGGTGTTCATGTCTCACACCGCAACCCTGCAGCTGGGACAGGACCAACCACCCTGCGGGGGCTGCAGTGTTTGAAACAAGCCTGACTTCATCAGAGGTCAGTGCTTTACCTACCCTTTTTAACCAAAACCACACTAGCACAAGGAAGGTCGAGGTGTAACCTTGCTGTACAATGATCAAAAGCATTGCAAAAAATGTTAGTTCATTATCTTGCGCATCTGTCAGTGAAGGGATTTGTTACGCTGTCGGTGGCATGGAGGCAATCAGATCAAACTTCCCGGAGCTCATGAGAGCTCAGCAAAACCATCCCTCTTCAGGCTCAGTGGGGCTGGGGTCAGCTCTGGATCTGGAGCAGAAGTTAGCCATGAGGAGGCACAAGCAGCTGGTACTCACCCCTCACTCTCCTGTGTGCTCACCTGGCTGAGCTCATGCTCTCTTTAACCCTCAGTGATGTCAGTCCAACAGGTGCCCAACACCCTTCCAGCACAGAGCCCCCAGATGAGAGTCATGGATGGCCACCAGCAGCTCCAAGAGCTGCTCTACCGTGCCATCTGGTGACAAAAAAGCAACACACTACGAGTGCTAAGAAAGGGTGGAGAGAGGGGGGAAACTGGAGAAGCAAAGTGGGGAGCTCCTCTGGGTGAGTAATGTGCTTTAGAGTGGTGAGATGGGGGAAGAAGAGCCCTCAGCAGAGGAGGGGTTCTGTGAGGACTGGGTCAGAAGCAAACCCTGCCAGAAGGCTGCCACAGGATGGCTGCTGCTGTTGTCCCTGCTGATGGGACACATGGCCCTGACAGGAGAACGTCCGTGGTAGCACCATGAAGGGCCTGTATGTTCTCATACCTTTCACCAGGCAGCCACCATGGGAAGGCTGGTGGCCACCGTGGACATCCCACCAGACTGGGGGTCCCTTCAGTGTGAGCAGCTCTCTGCTAGTGGTTCTGCCAAGAGCTTGGCCAACCCATTGAAGGTGAATGCACACATCTTTGTTGACGTGATGTGGCCCAGGGGGTGGAGGCCACCCCTCCTGTCGGCTGGAGATGGTGGGACACAGGCACGTGAAGGGTGACGAACAGGGAGAGAAGTAAATGGTCTGTCACTTCCAGGGGCAGCAGCTGCTTGCAGAGACAAATAGCCTTTTGCAGCCAAAACAGGCAGAGGGAGTTAAAGCAGGACAAGTTCTCTGTCCAAATAAGACCTCCCCAAGCAGCAGCATGAAAAAGCCTATTATTTTCCCCTCTCAAACAGCTTATTCTGATCTATGCATCTGCGATAGGAGATACACCATCTGCTTTAGGGTATTTTAAGCATCAAGCTCCATCCCTCCCAGTCACCCTCTCAACATCAGCCATTTCTGTCTATTGACTGTTTTGACACTTGATTCTCCAGATTTGATTCTTTGGATTGCAATTAAATTGGGCATCAAAGAAACATCAGCTAGATGATAATACTCCTGAAATGTCCCAGGGCATGGGGAAAGAGGGAAGTGAATGTCTGAAAAGGGACCAGAGTCCTGACAGTCCATTGTAGCTGCACCACATGACTGCACACGCTCTTCTCCAGCCCCTATTTCTGGTGCAATTGCAGTCTTCATTGAGAACAAAGAGGCAAGCTCAGTTCTGCAGAGGCAAAAGCGAGCCAACTCAAACAGGCTGGAAGAGGTTATTCCTGGGAACCTCGAGAGAGAATGCATAGAAGAAAAATGCAGCTTTGAAGAAGCCCGAGAAGTGTTTGAAAACTCAGAGAAAACGGTGAGTATAGCTGCTGCAAAACAGCAACGACTTCTTCCCCCCTGCCCACACCTCTGTGAGCCCTTCAGGTAAGACACAGAGGGAGAAGAGGAGTGAACAACTAAACGAAAATCCGCAGGGCCAAAGGCAGCACCTGGCATGGCTGATTCGCATTTGTGGTCCATCACTTGGGCTGGGGAACTGCTTTAAAAGCTTTGTCAGTCACCATTGGGATTACGGAGGGTGGTTTCCCTGCAAGTCTTCCTTCAGTTTTAGAGTCATCCCTGTACTAATTCAGTCAGAGAGTGCCCAGAAATCAGAAAACAAAGGAAACTTCTTTTTTTTTTTTTTTTCTTTTTCCCATTGCAGATGGAATTTTGGACAACATACGTTGGTAAGAGCTGCTTTCTTCCTGTTCTAATGCTTAACATTCAACTCTCAGAGTATGAATAGCAGATGTTATTGTAACAAAAGTATTCCAGCATCCAGAAGCTGTTATCATTTATTCAGAGCCATTCACCCTAAATCCTGCAGCCACTAATCCTAGACCTGTCCCGTTGATACAGAAATGGCAAGGAAAAAAAATATGTCTTAGCATTTACTTTGTTCAAGCAGGTTTTTTGATCAACTTTCAGAATCCTCACTGAACAAAACCAGTTCATGAAGGCTACTGGACCTGTTGAGCCCAGGTCACACTCTGGGCTTCTACTTTCAGCTGTGTTATAGAATAAAACACCACAGCAATAATTAACACCCCTTCAGCAGACAGCAAATTCTTTGTTCTCAAGCAGACGTCTCCAGATAAGGCCCAGCCTCATGAAAGCAGAATGTGAATCCCTAGAAATGCCATATTAAAGTAGAGCCTCAACACAATCATAGCAAACAGCTGTTTCACACCATTGCTCCCAGACCCTTCATTGTTTTCTTGATCCTTTTCAGCCTCCACCCCCAGCAACTCCTCAGTCCCTTGACAAAAAGCTTTCAATGCCCACTACAACATATGAAACTAATTTTAAGGACATTTCAATAAACGAACTGCTTTGTAGATTGGCAAAGTGCCCAGAATATCTCACTAAAAAGCCTTAAATAATTTTGATTATTCAGTCCAGACTATAAAATAAAAAAGTTATATTTGCGTTGTAGGACTGTCCTCTGAAAATCAACTGACGAAATTCAACACTGAGTTTGTTTCCCTGACAGAAATTAGCTCATGAAAAGTAAGAAATGCCATATATTTCTCTACCATCTAAAATGCCTGGTTTACTGTTCAGCATCCAAGCTGCTATTCCTAACATGTGCAGCTCACAGGAGCTCATTCTTTGCACAGCACCCAAGCCCCAGTTGCCCTCACCAGGCTGCAACAACAACTGCAATCCTCACCTTATGTGCAAACCCTGACACCATACCTTAGACAAGCCCAAACTGTTTCGTTCCTGTTTGCATTTTTACACTCCAGCCCCTTCCTAAAATCACCATTAACTGCCACACTTAACTAGCAGGACACAAACTCAGCAAGACCTTCCTCTTCCTCTGTGTTTTGGCATAAGCATTACAAAGGGCATTTCCTGTCATTTAATGTTGCTGATTTACTCTTCCAAAGTATTAGATTGCCAATTCTGCTATAGTGAGTATTTTCATTAAAGCTTCAGCTTGTCAGCTGTAGGCAACTGTGAAAATAAAGGCCCTGACATATAAGGAAAAGTCTAGATCAGTTAATAGTACTACAACACTACTACTATTAGTACTATTCACTACTAGAAAGAGCGATGATGGAGATTCTCAATCCTAATACACAGAGAGTTCTCCAAACCCAAGTCAACAGACCCAAACTTTCACAGGACAGTACTGTTAAAATAATCCAAACTGAGATGCTGTAACCACTCTTGAGGAAGAAAACTTGGCCAAGACACTAGATGTTGTGAGGGCAACTGAAGAGGGGTTCTGCTTAAAGGAGCAGAATTAACCCAGATGGGACAGGGTACACAATTAGGACTCTGGGTAAAGCACTGCTGCTGCTATTACCCCACTAGCTGACATTGTTTGTTGCATACTTTGTGTGTCAGGATCTGACTTATTTTCCTTTACAAAGATGGAAGCAGTCTCTTGCATGTCTTTAACAGGAGGCTTGCACAGAGTAAGGCTCCAGCACATAGTCTGCACCAGCTGTGGTGGACACTCATGTTTGTTAACTCTTCTATCTTCTCTCCAAGATGGAGATCAGTGTGACCCCAACCCATGCAAAAATGGAGCCGTTTGCAAGGATGAAATAAATTCCTATGTGTGCTGGTGCCCAGCTGGGTATGAAGGCAGAAACTGTGAGATAGGTATGTACTGGGGGTCCTTCCAGGGGTTGTTCTGTTCTACATGAAATCCCGTGGGATCAAAGGGGGCACTGATTTTCATCCTCCTAGGGGGCTGTTTCAGACACCTTTTCCCTCGCTATAAGGCAAGCTTGTTGGCAAGGGGACTGCAGGGGAATATGCTTAGAGATACAGGAGCAAATATTTCTATCCTCTCCAGCCCTTGGTCTGCCACAGCTCCACCTCTGCTGAGCTCCTGCTCTTATGCAGAGTTCAGTGGAGACTCGGGCTCAAGGTCTTTTGTTCAGCTGCGGCTGCCAGTGCAAATGTTGACTCAGAGACCTTCCTTTATCTCCCCAGCACAAGCCTTTCTGTGGCTGCTCATCAATCAGGGACAATGAGCTCACCCACTGAAAGCAACAGTTTACCCACTGACCCCAAGAGGGCTCCCATTCTCCCACTCCCTCTCTCCATTTTTCGTGCCAGGAGGGTCAGCAGGTGCTGAGCAGGGCAGGATTATCCTAAACTACTCTCCATGGCACTCTGCTAAATTTTTAATTATAATTACCAGCAGCAACCTTGATTCTGAAGGCAAACAAAAGGCAAATATTTTCCTGATGGGCTGAGGAGTTTATGAAAACCAAACAGCTGATAATTTAAGCAAGAGGGATATTCAGCTCTTATATTTATGATATAATCAGGGGCTGTGCAACTCGCATAATGTGCTAGACTCACTGCACTAATAAAAGATTCTCTTTCTAGTTGTGCTTCTGCTCTGGCAAGAGAGGAGTGTACGTTAAAAAGAGCATTTCAAAGCTGCATCAAATTTAAATAGTCTCATTGCAGATTTCTTGTGGAAGTGAGACAGTAGCAAAAATAGAGCTAGAAGTGAGGCGTGAAGAGGAGCTCTGTAAAAATAGTAAATGATGGCATTAAAATGGCTACAGGAAGGGAGGTGTCCTTGAGGAAGTAGGAGTGGAGTTAATCTGCTGTGAATTATTTGAAAACTCACTGATAAGTGATAGGGCCTCTGTGGATTGGTGGTTTCCCACCTCCAAGAGATGGTGTTCCCACCAAAGACAAGTGAGAGGTGGGGTTGGAAAAGACAAGCCCAAGTCATGGGAATCTCTCTCTGCCTCAGGCTTGGACATGTTTCATCAAACATCCAGCTGAAATGGTTCTTCCACTTCAGGCTCTGATGATTTATTGGTACGTCTGGAAGAATGTATGACTTGGCTTGAGGTTTGAATTCAGAGCCCAGTGATAATCCCAGGACAAAGAGCTACTTGAGTTCAGAGTTTGCTCCAATCTGACACATGGTGCTTTCTGCAAGCATCCATACCTGGGCTGGATTGCTGTAAGCGCGGTGGGAGGAAAGAAGAACCGTGGGGAAATCACGTGGCTTGTAAGCAAATATTTGCAGGTGTCCTTTAGGGTCAGGCTGCCAAATTTCAGACAGCACAGAGGCAGGAGGCTGTGCCAGAACTCTTCAGGACCTTTTATAGGCTCCTCATCCTGCCTTCTTGAAGAGTTGCCTGATGCTCCTTCAGTGTGATTTGGAGATGCTCTCCTTGCAAACAAGCATCTGTTTTCCATAGTCTTGGTCGAACGCAATGGGGTACTGAGCCTCAAAGTCCAAGTCCCAACAAATCTCTGACCAATAGTATTTCAGAATTTCACATTTTCATTTTAATTTCTTTCAGACTTCACTTGTGCTATTAAAAATGGAGGCTGTAAGCACTTCTGCAGCCATGACCCGCCACAGAAAGTTGTGTGTTCCTGTGCCGCTGGCTATAGACTTCATGAAGATGGAAAGTCCTGTGAACCTACAGGTTAACTTTTAAACTGTTTCAAAGAGATTTGAGTTAAAGTTTTCAAGGTCTTGTTCTGGATTTAGATACATGGATCTCAAAGAAATGCAAAATCCATTAGAAACTAGTTTTGTCTTACTGCTTAGCAAATGTAAAGAGCCTGACTCTGCACTTTCCCAAGGGCAGATGTGGGGTCAGGCTCAAAGGATTTAATTTAAACGTCCATTTATTAGTCTATGTGGGTAGAGAAGGAGGATGGTTGTTTGGGAATTTGTTTATAAGGCAAATGCTTGTTTCAGATGGCTGCTCACACAGGCACCTCTTCCACTTGCAACCATACTATATTTCTAAATATGGATCAGTAATTGCCTGGAGGCAGAAAAGTGACATTCAGCTACACCAGTATTCAGCCAGCCAGAGCTCACCCCCATGTTCTTCCAATAGGCACTACTATTTAGTTACTGCTTCTACATTGAGGATGCCTCAGATTTTTCCACAACAAAAATCTTTCTGATGGTCCATTTCATGACTGGTCATCACTCAGTTATAATTAGGGTGAGTTGGGTGGATACAGATGAAGCTTTGTGGTGGCATGACCTCCCAACAATGTGCATTGCCCAAGAGACCCTCAGTGACAATCCATCAGACCAGGTGGTTTATCTGTGGTATTGAGTGGGGTGGAAGGGAAATGCATTGCTGCAGCTTCATAAAGTGCTAAAGTATAGCTAGCTCTTGTTATATTCTCCAGCTTTATTCTCCTCTTCCTTGGCTGTTATAATAGCTCTAACTACACAGACCCAACCTACAACAACACAGGAAGTTAATAGGGCATTAACAGCTCACAGCACATCTGGCAGAGGAGAGAGGAGCCTTTGTAGATAAATACTTTGTCATTTAAAGTCAATTTAGCATTTGATGCTATCGTATTTCTAACACCTGAGTGTAACAGGTTTGCACACCCAAGCTTGCATGCAGGTACCTGCACAGGTGAGTTAATCTGCTAAGGGCTGAGAGCTACAGCCAGGACCACTTTGAACTCCTGAAAGTGTTGGCTTCCAACAATCTGTGTAGGAAGTACCTTAGGCTGGGAGTCCTGTTAATAGAGATCATTAATAGGTCAGTACTGTGTTGCCCAACATGCAATATCACCTTCACTGGACCAGAAAGATTTACTCTTAGCAAAAAGATCATCTTTCAGGTTTAGTGATTGCCCTTCCTGCAAAAGCTTATCGTTTGTTGGCTCTGAAAACTTCATTTCCTAGCCTAACCTCATGGGTAGCACTTTCCATCACAACACTTATTTAAGTCCTGTTCCTAAAGTGGACTGTTTAAAAATAAAGGATGAAATCTCAGTAGGCCACACTCACATTTGATTTTACACTAGTGTTTGTTTGCTCAGTGCTGTTGAAAGCTTTTCAGATGAAAGACAATGCTTGATGCTATTTACTATTTTGACTGCCACTATCAACAGGAATACAACACACACTGCATAGGAGAGAAATGGGAAGAGCTCCTCTGAAACGAGCCTGCAGATGAGCTCTTCATTAACAGAGAAAATCTACAACTCTAGAAAGAGTTTATTAATGTTTTCCTCACCTTGGTGCCAAGCAGGATTATCTGTACAATTGGCAGATCTTATTTCCTGTCCTCTCCCAGCTGGACATTTATTGTTCTGGAGTCACTTGTGTAGAAATGTCAGCCAAAGTGCCTGCCATGAGCCTTGCAGGTATGCGCCCCAGCATCCTGCCAAGAGAAGGCACAGCTGCACCAGCCTGTCAGGCATGCATGCTCAACACAAGCTTTTCTCATTTTTGGAGCTGTTTAGATTTCTAAAGCCCAGAAACAATGTCGGCTTTTGCTGCTCTTACATATTACCCCCACTGCAGCTCAAAGGCACGGGCATGTTTGCACAAGGAACACTTGGTCAGCCTATTGCCACGTGTCTCCCATGTTGGTCCCAAACAGGGTGTTGAGATGACGCAGCACTTGCCTCCTCTCCTGCTCCTTCAGTTCCTTTAACTCTCAGCATGACACATGGCCAGTTGTAACCATGACTGTTTCTCTTGCAGTGCCATATCCCTGTGGGAAGATCACGGCTCCTGAAGTGAAGAGCAAGCTCACCCGCTCCATGAACACATTTGAGAACTGGAATATAACCACTGATGACCACGAGGATGCTCATGATGAGGAGCTCGACAACATCACAGAAATCAGCACTGCTGCCACCACAAAAATCACACCAATAATTAAGGACAGCACCCGGGTGGTCGGTGGGACAGACAGCATGAAAGGCGAGGTGCCTTGGCAGGTACTGGCTGTTTCTGCAATTCTTCTGTAAACCCAGCAGTCACTTGTCAATTGATTTCTTTCTGAAGGCAGGGTTATATTACTTTTAAGTACTCAAAGCCTATCTCTGAGGTTAGAATAGCATGGGTCTCAAGTCTAACAGGAGCACAGCTTCTTCCTGTACACAGTTTTATGCCACAGCAACAAAAGTTGCTTGGATGGGGGTCTACCCTGCAAAAAAGCCAGATGTCAGAGTCCCATCATCTTTATCTTGTGGGGCACAAAATATTCTATATTCAGCTACAGCAACAAATGGCCCTGTAGTCCGTGAATTTATCAAAATTAAGCTGAAGGTTGAGGGAGGGATTTTCACAAGGCACAGCTTTGCAAGGAACAATGCCTCTCATTATTTGGCTCCATCAGTTTCAGCAGATTATAGAATCATAGAAGGGTTTGTGTTGGAAAGGTATTAAAGATCATCTTGTTCTAACCCCCCTGTGATGGTCAGGGACACCTTCCACAAGTCCAGGTTTACACAAACAAATGGGTGTGATTTCCTCTCGCTCCCACAGGTTTACCTGGTGAACAGTGATGGTGCAGGCTTCTGCGGCGCATCCATCATCAATGAGAAATGGGTGGTGACAGCAGCACACTGCCTGAAGCCAGGCTTTAACATCACTGCTGTGGCAGGTGAGCACCTCAGGAGCATCGTGCCAGCACAGGGGAGGGACATGGAACAGGGCTTGCACAGGCCAGGACAAGGCATTGCTCAGAACACTGTGATCCACATCATCATGAGGGGCAGCAGCATGGCACAAGTTGCTATAGGGCACAGAGGCCCCAGTTGCAGGTTGCAGCATGACATCAGCATGGTTCCTGAAAGTACCACCACCTCTGATGGGAACAGTGAGCTGGGTCTGGTCTTGGACCCAAAGCCACGGAGCTGCTGGATCATATTGTAAACACAGCTCAACCTGACCACAGGCAATCTCACCTGAGCCAGAGAGCCATCCAGGCTGCTTTAAAGCCCTATAGACTTCAGTTAAAATGCTGCCTCATGAACTGCTGTGGTGGATGTTTATCTCTGCTGGCCATGCAGGCCTCACTGGGGAATTCTTCTCTTTCTGGAGCTCACATTACATTTTCAGACAACTTTCAGAGAATGCTCAGGATTTGTATGGCTGGCCCAAGAGGGACACCAGTAACCCGACTACCTCCTTGCAAGGACAAAAATTAGCAAAAGGAGTCATCTTAGAGTAAATAGAATTTATGTATTGAGGTAGGGAGCTGGGCTGGCATGTGGAAAACTGTGCTTGTACAGCAGAGCCTCCGGGGAGTTGGGCAGGGGCTGTGTAGCCAGGCTGCACAATGGGTAATGCTACTACTTTAAAAAACAAATATGTATCTGCCTGAAAAATAGTGTTTCCCCCTGAATTGTGGTACCCAGCTGTGCCAGACCTCCTGCTAGGCAGCCCGCTGATAGCTCAGCATGGAGCCTTGGTGAGCATCCAGGTACCACATTCCACAGCTGTGTAGAATCAGCTTTCCCAAACTATTTTTTCCCCCTGTATGAATACCTGCATAGGTTACACCAATAGGTACAGAAGGAGGAACAGTGACATGGCTTGTAATTGCTACCAGCAGTACTGAGAGGAGGCATGGAACATTTGTGCTTTCTGTTTAAGCACTATGACATGTATTAGTGGGAAAAATGATATTTTATCTCATCCTTGACACATTGAGTTTATACCTACACAAACGAACTCATCCAAAGGGCTCCAGCTGCATTTTTAACTTCCATGTCAACAAGGCCAAGCTCCTGAGTGTGTCTGGCTGGACCCTGGAGGCTGAGTGCCATGGGGCCAGGCACTGCTGCCAGGCACTGCTGCCAGGCGCTGGCATGATGAGGCTCACAGCTTGCACACAGCATTTTTGCTATCTGCTTCCAGGCAGCTTTGCTGGAAAGCTGAGCACTAAGCCCAGCCTTGCACCCAATAACGTGGGAAAGTATAAAATGCCCCATGCAAAAACAGTCTCCTCCCCAGAAAAGCTCATTTCCTTTTGGATAGAAGTTTTGTGTTTGCTGCATCTATATGCAAACTGCCTCTCTTTCAGGCTCTTTTCTGCACGTCACACACTCCCTCCATTTAGGATAAGTTATCAGCCAAGTCCCCTCACACTCCCTTCACACCACTCTGCAGCACTGCTGGGCTTCCAGGGTGCAATTTTGGCCATACAGCACGTCAAGAAATCAAAACGTGATTTTGCAGGGCTCCAGGGACAATGGAATTCGAGCCTGCACAGTGTGCACTGCATGGGCAACATCAAAGCCCTTCATATCCATTCATGCCAAGTGTTTGACTTCGTATATAACATCTGAGGAGGCCCAAAATTCTATAGCAGGAGGTGGAAGAAGCATTTCCCTCCCCTGTGCCTCCCTGCTTTTCCACTTTCATCGCTGAAGCATGGTTTCAGGTCCCCAGCAGTAGCAAGCAGCTGTAACACAAGAAAAACCATCTGAAAGTCTCCCCCACATCTGTCTTGTAGAAACACAGCCTGCAAGGGAGCTGATATTCACACTCTGCAGCAAAAAAAAACCCTCTCAGAGCATATCGGCAACCCTCCCGCTTTCGCCAGCATCAGAAATCCACCTCACCTCTCTCGCAGGCTCCGCGCTCCTCTTCGCAGGCAGCCGCAGGCACAGGACACGGACAGGGCCAGCAGCGCTGCAGATATTGTTTAGAGGAGATGGTATATTCTAGAGATCACAGCAGAGCGTGTAGAAACCCCGCAGCAGGGGTTAAACGCACCCTGCGCCTCTGGGGCTGCGAGAAAGCAATCGGGAAAAGTCATGCTGCTCTCCAGCCTTCAGCACAGGCAGCGCCTGGGCAGGAGGGGGGATTCAGCTACAGGCAGACCCAGATCTGCCCGTTCGCCGACCTGAGACCACAGAACATTTTCCCTTCTCTCTACCTGTTACACAAGCCGGGAGGGGAGGTAACAAGCTGCCAGCAACTAAATCGCAAGAACCTGAAGCTGCCGGCAGCGATTGTGAGCAACTGAGCCTCAGGCGGGTGGCTGGAACTCAGGAGCACTTGTGAGCATCAGGATGTGGCATTTTGCAGCCTCCTGCAGCCCATTCTGCCCCGTGGGTGTGTGGTTTTAGAAAAGGGAAGGTCAGGTTTCTTTTTACTAGTAAATTATTTATTCTAAACCAAGATTTTTCCTGAAAGGGCTTTGTCCTCTTCAATGCAAGTACGACATTCCCTTGTATCTCTCTGAGGGTGTTAAAACCCCAAATAGCCACATTCCTACTAAATCTGGCAAAAGCAGATCTTTGGCACGTAACTGGACAACGTGTATCTGCTGTCACACCTCGGGGGTCAGGTTCTGTTGGCTGCAGGGACAAAGTAGGTGCTGCCATAGGGGAACCTCCAGCTCCCTTTGACAAGGAGCAAACACCCTGGACAGTACCAGTCTCAGAGCAGTCCGAAGGCTCAGCCCTTTGCAACCACTTTGATGGGCTGGAATCTCACTGGGATGGCCTCGCCAGGGCATAGTCTCCGCTGCAGCCACGGAGGCATCCAGCCCAATTCGCACTTTTCTCTGCAGGTGAACACAACACCGAGAAGGATGACCACACAGAGCAGCGGCGTAAAGTGGTGAAAATGCTTCCCCACCCCACGTACAACGCCACAATCAATGAGTACCACAACGACATTGCCCTTCTAGAGCTGGACCAGCCCCTCAGCTTCAACAGCTACGTCACACCCATCTGCCTTGGCAGCCAGGAGTTCACCAACGCCCTGCTGAAGCAAGGGACAGGGACGGTGAGCGGCTGGGGCAGCCGACTCTTCCGTGGCCGACCAGCCACCATCCTCCAGGTCCTCAAGGTACCCTTTGTTGACAGGCCAACCTGCCTCAAGAGTACCTCCACCACCATCCTGAAGAACATGTTCTGTGCAGGGTACCCATCCGGGGGCAGTGATACCTGTGAGGGGGACAGCGGAGGTCCCTACACTGCTGAGATCGAGGGCACCTGGTTTCTCACAGGGATCACCAGCTGGGGTGAGGAATGTGCCAAGCCAGGAAAATATGGCATCTACACCAGGGTCTCCAAGTATGTGAAGTGGATAAAGCAAAACACAAGGCTCACCTAACTCAAGGGAGCATTATCCTTTTGCTGGGGAGGCTACACTGTGCCAGGGGATAGACTGGTTAGTTGAAGAGAGACCACAGCAACCTCCCCATTTGTGAAAAATGATTGCATTTTAATAAACATTTCTAAATGAAATAACTTCTGCCCTTGGAATGCAAAAGTTAAGCAAACTCAGTGAAAATATGGTAATAAGGAAATAAAATGCCCTTTTAATGATCCATGACTGTATTCCTGAACGTACTGACACTGCTGAAGTGGTGCATGTCCCCAGATCCTGAATGCAGAGGTTGGTGTGGATAAGCAGGGGTGTGGCTCGTACATGGGCCAGCAAGCCACTGACACTGCCCACAGTTGCCACACAGCACTGCAGGCAAGGGAAACCCATCAGGCATTGGTGCCTCAGACACCAGAACCCCCCAAACACCCCAGAAGCAGGAGCCAACAAGGGAGGTGAACATACAGAGCAGTGCACCCACAGTGGTCTTGGCCAGCTGTTTTCACATGAGCCAGGCTGAGATGGGTCGCAGGCAGCAGGAGATGCTCCTCCTGCTTTAGGATAGTATAAAATTGACTGTAAAAATGACCTAAAATCTGTGTAAAACTCATCCAAAGGTAGTGGCAGGCTTTATGCCAATGATTTCTGCTAAGCCTTGTTAGGATTATAAAGAGAACTGCTTAGTGGTCATTACCTGTTCTAGTTTCTATATTAATCATGTTAAATTAGAGAACTGCAGCAACTGGCACTGCTGGTAGTGGTGGAGATGGGGTGCTGCCCTCCCCAAATGAGCTTGTGGGATGTCCCTTGAGCACAGATAGCCTGGGACACCCCAGAGGCAGATACTTCCCTGGGAGACACCCATGAGAACAGCCCCATGGTCCCTCCTGGCAGCACTGCCCAGTGCTGGAATGAAGGGAAGGCTGGGGATGGAGACGCCCTGAGCCAGGGTGGGATTTGAGTAGCTGCTCTTTCAGATGTCAGTATGAGCACTGAGGTACCTCTCCCAGTTTCATTGCCACCACACGAAGATTTAGTTGTTCCAATGAAATTAAATAAAACCAACACCTTTTTTTCCCCCTCTAGAATTATAGCAGAGGCGTCTTTGAACAGAATCGCATATTCTTATATGGATTTATTTAACAAGTTTTTAATTTTTAAATATAGATTTAACACATTTTTTACAGGTACATATACAATATAGTTCATTTAAACTTGCAGTCAGAGAAAATTCTCTACTGTAATTTATACATATACATGAAGAGCCTGGTTCAACAGCATACTCAGGGTAACATACCATGTCATGTGCAAAGTTTCAAATGTTAAAAACCTCAGACTGTACATTCAGAGTTGCAGAACTTATCAACTTCATAAATTAATAAAAGCTTAGATTTAAAACTATGGAAGACAAAAAAGATTAAAACCATTTAGTATATGTAATGTGTGCTATGTCTGAAACAAATATTTACAGTTGTATCTCAAAATGTGTACTGTTACCACAAGAATTGTTACCTCTATAAACAGCCCTGACAGTAACTTAAGACACTCCTATTTTTCCATGTAACAAGTGCATTGTGACCGATTTTAAAGGAGATGAAAAGATCCTTCAGTGGCTTAAAACCTCTTTGCTGTGTTTGCCAGTGGCTGAAAGGATACAAGGATCTCTCTAGGTCTTGTGATGTTGCTCAGTTCAGACTCAGCTTGTCATGTTTTTGGGGGTGTACGGGGCTTACCCGCAATACTGGCCACCCAAAGTGGAGAAATGTCCACTGTGCGATGGGGAATCCCCAGGCAACCACAGCCATCAAGTAGTTCCACAATTCCTCCATACAAAAATGGTCACAAAAACCCCAAAGCAAACCCCAGTATGTTTTAACTTTGTGTTTAAGAATCAGTTCACAAATAAAAGCCAGATCATAAAGGTCCCCCTTTAGTCCTCGGCATAAATATTTCATTTTGACGGGACAGAGCAAATTCACTACTGCATGCACACTATGAACCTTGCTCTCCACACAGTCAGGTGCTCTTTGCACACATCTGCTTTAATGTTCAAACCACCTGTACCTACCTACAAAAGCAAAACTAGACAAAGAAACACAAAATTAAATTGTAAGTGTTCAACATTCTTTTTCCTTTCTCAAAAATTCAATAGGTACATTATTGATAAAGATGCTGAAAAGCACAGTCTTATCACAAGAACATCCTTAGTGCAAACATGGACATTTATCTTGGATTTATGGCACGTGTTCCAAAAGTACATACATTAATGTAAACTTCAACACTTGCTAGATACAGGTTTCAGCCTTGGGACACTTTGGGACCCTAAGTGATTGGTGACAACCCTGAGTTGTCAGTTTGACCTGATCCAAACCTCACTGAAATCAAGGGGACTGACTGCAATGGGCTGGAGTCAGACCCTAAGTGCAAAAAGAGGATCTTTAGTGTTATTGCATCTTCGCATGTGAGTCAACCAGATGATGCTCTTACAGAACATTACATTCACATAGCTGAAGTAGATATTTAAGAAAAATCCAACCATAAAATCAATTAAGCAGGACATACAGCTTCTTGGTTTGGTTTTTTTCTTCTTTTTGGTTTACCAAAACTCAACTCTTTTATTTGCAACTTCAACAGTTGTCAGCTAATAAGTAGGCAAATCCTACTTCAACCTGTAGAGGAAATGTCAAGCTTCTAAACAAAGTGTCAGGAAATTGTAGTGTACTTCTCTGATGAGACATGATGGATGTCATGGAAAAACAGCAGGTAAAATTAATAAAATACCATACTTTCCACAGGCAAAAAAAAGAAAGAGCAGAGAATGGCTTCCTTTATGAGTATGAGAAGCTGCTTAGGACCCCAGTCCTTTTCAGTGCAGATGAGGCTGTGAAGGTCTGTGAATGTGATGAATAGTACAGGACAACTCCAACTATTGTGCTATTTCTCTGTAACACTTAGTTGAAAGCTTCCAAAGAGCATCGAAAATAGGATGCTACTAGTTCACCCTTAATTCAAGGGGAACTAAACTTTCTTGTGTTACACAGGGCAGCATCTATAAAGTAATGGAGAATGATGTTAATATTAAAGCATCTTATTCCAAGAAATACATTGTACCCTGTAATCATGTAACATTTGTACAACATAAAAAAAATAAGTGCACTCCTGCAGTTCTCCCTAAAAGCTGAACTCCCACTGGCTTCAGTGAGAGCCTTGACTAAGTCAGGACCACAGGTTTTGACTCATTTCTATCATCTAGCACTTCATTATCACAGCAAGGCCAGCTGATATCTTCTCTACACTCCTTATTTTGTCAGGCTCAAAATGGTTTTCTACAGCATTACTAAATAGTTGTTCAGTGAAGCTGGCTGGCATCTCAGGTCTTAAGAGGAGACCTTGCTTTATGTTTCAAAGGCCAAAAAGAAATCAGCATTGCCTTTAATGGACCCTACATAAATATAAAAGCCTGTGGCTGCAATCATTAAAGTGCATGAGTGTTAGTGCAAACAGCTGTGCTGCATCTACAAACTACAAGTGGCATTTTAACCGGAACTTAGACAAAACTTGCACATTTCAGCCAACATGCTTATGCCTGCAAGGGCTCAGGAGTTCAGCTACATATAATAAATACCCTAATGTGGCAGATTTGAGCCACAAAAGCATTGCCTTAAGCTCACCCCAGTCAAGAGGATGATCCCCAGCACCCTGGCCAGCAGGAGCAGAGGACATGCAAGCTCAGTCTTTCAGGCACTAACAGCAGGGGAAACACTTGCTCAGCTTTATGGCATGAAGAGCACACACAGGGGATCCCCTTAAGGCTTGGAAGACATAATTTGGCAAGTGCAGTGTTAAAACAAGTGAGAAGAGGGTCTGGCATGTAGCACAGGAGTCTGTGTCCTCCTTAAATCACAGAATGGTTTGGGTTGGAAGTGAGCTTTATGATCATCCAGTTCAGACCCCCTGCCATGGATAGGGATGCCACTCACTAGATCAGGTTGCTCAGAGTCCCACCAAACCTGGCCTTGAACACTTCCAGGGATAGGGCCTAGAGGGTGCCTGCCTTTGGCACAGAGCATCCTTCCATGCATGCTCTGAATGCTTTGACCTCAAGACAAATTCTGCCATATCACTTTTTTTTTTCTGTTTAAAAGAACTTGAAAGTTGTAGCAAAGTTTATTTCATATGTATAATAAGTAAAGGCTTTTATCACTGCTTCTACTTTTCATTCTAATCCCTTCAGCCTACTCTGTTTCATGCTCTCTCTAGAAGAAATCAGTCTCACACAATCTCCATGCAGTGAGTGAAAATTGGACACTTGCCCTTCTCTCTGTCCAGCTTTTAAAGGTCAGGTGAAAAAAGTTGAAAGTGCTTTGGCCCCATTTTGCCCTGATGTGAAAATCTGGGACCAAACAACATGTTTCCTTTAGCTTGCATCTGTTTACCACTGCTCAGAAACAGGGACAGAACTTAACCTTGACGAAAGGGGAGGCTGCACTGCTGCTGGACACACTGTGTCACCAAACAGAAGACAAGTCACATCTACTTTGGGTTACAGGAAAGACCTCATTTCTGCTGATCCCATTCTCCCTTTGCCAAGGAGTGAGTGCTGCAGCACAGCTGAGAGGTAAGATGCCTCTTCCTCTGCTGACACAGACATTGCCAGAGTAAATCATGGTCTTTGGCACATCAGTCACCAAGGGACATGTAGAAATATTGTCTCCTTCCCCACTGCAGAAGAGGAGTTGGGACTGTAATGCTGCAGCCCTCACACCTTCCCTTAAATGAAGAGATTATCTCATATCTCCTTGTTGCTTCATAGCAAAGCCAAGTCAGTTGACAGGCAATGCCTGACTGCTTTAGCAAGGCAGCTGACAGTAGCAGCACACAAGTGAACCTCAGCAGTACCTATTTTCTGAATATTGCTCTTTCTGATTAGAGTTCTCTGCAAAATAATATGAAGGGCCATGTCTGCCTCTGAAGTGACTAAGAATGCTCTAAGCTCTTGGGCACCACACAACATGTTAACCATGTTTACTCTGCTTAGATGCAAAACAGCATTTCAGCACAAACAGCTCATAGTACATGAGGACTTCGGCGCTCCCTCCTGCCCCTACTTTGCTCTACAAGTTTGGCTGCCTAATTTTCTCTCTGCTACATTTGGAGCAAGAGCTCCATCTTCCGAAGAAGCAGAAAAGAGCCCAATCCAGACTGCATTCCCAAGGAATCAGTGGTACAGTGTCACCTGCAGTGTGAAGTGACCAGCACACAGAGGAAATGGAACTGCTAAATGCAAAGGTACTGTCAGTTTTCAGAGTACAAGTTGCATAAGCATAAGGACACATTTCTGTAAAGCTCTAGGAATAGCTCTAGGAAATAGCAAGAAAACATCCTACATCTCTTTCTGCAATTGAAAAGCTCTAGGAATAGCTCTAGGAAATAGCAAGAAAAGATCCTATATCATCCCACAATATTGCCTGGAGTGCATGTAAAATTAGAATCATGCCTCCAGACTGCAGGCACAATCAGTAACAGCAAAAGAGAACAGAGTTCTGTTCACAGGGAAACAGAGCCTCAGTGCTGTGACTAGACCCTGGGACACAATTGCAAAGCACCTGGGCTGTGGTGTGGGACCCACAGGAGGAGCTTTCTGTGGTTTCACCTTGTGAAATTCTCCTTAGTTTGTATGTACTCAGCAGCTTTGTAAACCAGACTGGAGCTGTGAGTCTCCAGGCTTTCAAGGATATGACCATTGACAAACTGGGGTTCAAAGTTTGCCAGAACCCTCTATTTAAGATGCATTGAGAACCCTTGGACACAGGATGTGGTGAGATGGGATAGCTATGGATGCAGAGTAGATTAAAGTAGACATAGTTGCATCTTGAAAACAGAGTGCCAGCAAACTTTGAACACTGGTTAGCCAACCACCCCTTACATAAAGTCAGAAAACCTCCAACCCGTGAGATTTGACTGTCCTTTAACAAAGGGGATAAAAAATACCTCTCTGTATATGAAGGATTTCACTGAAATATAGTGGAAAACCATCAAGAGCTATCTGGAATTTTAAGCCTTTCAGAAGGCTTCTTTCATGTTCATCAAAATAATAGATTCTGACAAAAAGGAAAATCTCCTTGCAAAATTTGATTCATATGGTCATAACTAGTGTATTTCGTTTTGTTTTAATGGACTAAGTCTATGTGAGTTTCCTGAGCTGTTCCCACCTCAAACCCTGGTCTCCCTTTTCCCAGTGAACAGCATGGTGATGAAGCAACACATGGAGGGTGATGCTGCATATATGGCAAGGGCGACAGGCTGCTCTTAAGGCATTTTCTTGTGTCATCTGTTACATTTCCCTATCTATTACTATGTACATTTATAGCTAGAAAATGAGAAATAGGGGTTTTGAGACTAGAAGCCTTCGGCCAAAAGCTGGTAACCTGTTTATTATAAAATTCATCTAAGGATGGATTAACCAGCAGGCAGCAACGAGGGCAGGAGTGAGGCTGCAGGGATGAAGTATTGCCTTTAGAGTGCTGGGGGTCAGGCCAGGATGTCTTTTGCAGCAGGAGGAGATTTTGCCTAGGTACCTCCTGTTCACACGGGATTTGAGCTACAGCAGCAAGTAGGCAAAACAGTCACAGGAATCCCTGGTCAGACTCCATCTCTTCTCCTGGATCTTCTACTCAGTGCTCTTGCAAAGAAATCTACGTTTTTAAATGCTTGGTTTTAATTTTACTAGTGCCTAAAGTCTCAGAAATGTCTTAAGGTACTAAGAAACAAACAAAAAAACCCTTAATTTACTACTTTTGCAGGCTTTTTGGAGTAGCTGCTTGGTTTTCTATTTTTCCTGCAGCAGCATAAGCAGCCAGATTTAGTACATCAAGTATAATGCAAATGGCTTAAAAGACCCGATTTGAAATATGAAATATTTCTGCTAGGCGTGCTATATAATACCTGCGACTTTGGCACTCCGAAATCTGCAGTCACCAATTACTATCTGCAGACTGTGGACAGGAATCCAGCCTTCTTTTCTTCTGTTTAGGTTTTTCACCAACCTTTGAATGACAACAGCATTAGTAAAAGAAACCAACCAACCCAGAGCAGTTTGATGTGGTCACATTCTACACAACTTGGGGTGATACCAATGATTTGTTCAAACCAGGGAAGCATTTTAACGGGCGTTGGTCATGCATTTAAAATATTCTTCCCACCTGAATTTAGGAACCTAATTAAAAAGCCTACACTAGGAGCACAACTGCCTTGGGCACCTCTCTAGTCAATGGAGAGGAACAGGACTATCTCTCAAATCATTCTGCCTGAGACCTCCAGAGATGCCTGTTAGGAAAACTGAGTACTGATGGAGCCAAGGGCAATTACTTCCCTTGCTCCCCTCTGCTGTTTAGACTGGTAGGATGAATTTAGTCAGGGTACTGTAAGTAAATTAAAGCCAAGATTTAGGCACCTCATAAATGACATCACTCTGTCTCACTCATGAAGTGATATTTGTGATAACAAAAAAGTTTAGTGGGAGAAATCTTTGACTCATACTGGTCAAAACCCCTGAGAGAGGTGGACATCCAGTAAACCTGAGGTACTTTGCATTTTTCTTCTCCTAACAACAAAATGAATTTTGCAAAATGCAGCAGGAGCAGATGATCACTGCAGATTCCTTACAACTGAAATATTCTATTTTATTCTATTTCAATTCACCTTGAATTGCAAGGGCTGCAGCTGTCAGCCAGGAATCCTCCATGAGGTACTCATATCTGTGCATTTATGGGCTAGTGCCTGCACAAATCTGATCCGAGTTCCTGGTAAATTCCCCTTCCCACAACTTGAACAAGGCATTAGCACACTGTGCTCTCTCTTACTGAGACCCCAGGCTGGCTGACGAGAGCTAGTAAGAATCAACATGGAAAGGAGACAGCCAGGAATCTCAGCCACGTTGCTGCAAATCTCTGGAGAGGGCCTGCTGCCCTGTCAGACAAGGAGACTAATGGTTCAGCAGGCAGGAGGCTGGGGATGGTGATTCCCCAGGCAATGCTCCCAGCCATAGAGAACCAGCTGTGAGAAGTTGTCTTGCAATCCACAGCTTTAAATACAGCAGGAAAAGATGGTCCACAGTCATCAACCAGTTTAACACTCGTACAGTTTAACACTCGTACATGTTTTTCAGGGAAGAAAATGTCTTGCAATTACTCAATATCGTTAATAATAATCCCAGAGGAACAAAGCTGAGCTGTGGTGGGCAAAGGACTAGCACACAAAGGACCACCTGAAGTGGGAACAAGCATGGCAAGAGGGGCTGTGAAGATGTAGGTAACACCAAGCTCACTCAGACACCCATGGCAAGGGAAGCCCTGACATGTTTTCCTAGCCCAAGCTAGTGCACATGGCATATAGTCTTGGCAAAGGAATGAATTCTCCAGATTTCTGGAATAGTGTAAAACTTAATCAGAAGCTGCAACACATGTATCACTAGGCAAGCTCTTAGAGATAAGGCAAAATAAACCTAAAATACCTACCACTGTCCCTCACCATCTTCATGCAAGAGCTGAATTTCATCTCCGTTTTTCACTAGCAGGTCCTCTGATCCTCTCCTCTTGCAGTCTGCAAGGGCTTTGTATTTTCCTGGAGACTGTGGTAGAAAGAAAAACTTATCTTATTTAGCTGCATTTCATATCACGCAGCTGTTATTTCTGACTGCCGCAGGGAATGTGAGAGAGCCATATCAGCTACCTTAATTAAAATTATTTCAAGAAACTGTGGCTCAGACATCTCACTGTTCCCCAAATTGAGATATGGAAATTCTGAGAGACATGGACAAGATACATCCATTATCCAGTGAAGCAAAATAAGGCAAGATGACTGAAAATGGCAGCATCTCAAGCTTTGACACTATTGCAACTCTACTAACCAGTTGGTTCCCATCCTCCTCTTCAGTGTCTGAGCAGTTGGAGAGGTACTGGTTACCTGACCATTCCTCCAGCCCCTCGCAGATTTCCAGGGACTGAGACATTCCTGGCCAGCCTGCAAGACAATGTGCAGCTCAGGGGAGGGGTGCCCCAGCACTTGCAAAGCAAGCCCTGAAGGAAGGGGAGGGGTTCATACTTCTGTGGGGCTTGTTCTGGGGGGATACGAGCCCACTGTCCAACATCACTGGGCTGGTGCGCTCTGAGTCGTTCTCTTCTGAGCTTATGGAGGCTCTCTGCTGCTTTCTGAGTGATTAAAAAAATAAAGAAAGCAGTCTTAGTTCAACTTCACAAATGAACACTAACTCCAAGAGGTTCTGTAAAATAAAGTCAGAGGCAATGCTGGTACTGTATGTTTCTGTAAAGGTTAAGGACTTCAGTGCCTGGTTTTAATTTTTTGGGGATGGGAAATAAAGTTGCTGCAGTATCCCTGTCCCTGAATTTGAGCACTGTTTTTGATCTTTGTCTGCATTTGCAGAGGAGCTGCAGCTGAAGCTGTGCTGCCAGCCTTGAGGGTGCCCCTCACAGAATTTGTCCCCAGACCAGTGCCATCAAAGACTGAATAGAAGCCTCCTGTCCCCTCTGCAGAGGCCTGAAACAGAAATAGGGAGCAGATGGGTACCCAGAGAGCCCCCAGCCCAGCTCCTGGCACTCACCTATCACTCAGCTGGGAGGAGAGTGGGAGCTGGTCCGTGCCTGAGCCAGGCTGTTGCTTCTCTACTGTGGAGAGGACAAACATCAGCTTAAAATCCATTTTTTATTAGTAACTGTCACATTTGATGCATTACTTTAAAAATTGCACCTTTTGTACAACCCTATTGATTTCTCTTCAGATTAAAACAGACCTATGGACTCTTGCAAAGCACAGGCTTAGTTATGATTAAGATGGCATGTTAACACAAATCCAATACTAAGCATGCTACTGAAGACCATAATATGCTTAAAATTAGGTGTGTGTTATGTATCTTGTTGAATTAAACCTATGGTAACAAATGTGAAATAATCCCCGGGGTAATGACGACAAAAAAAATGTACTTCTGTAATACATTTTCACATAAGCACCTGACCTTTACTGCTCCAAGTTATGTTATTTCCCTGTAATGTAAGGCCTCACTTCAGTATTTTGCTACCAGGCTTCTGAAAATCAATTATCTAGTAAGAATTAGTGGATTTGAAGATTAGCAATGTGAAAAAAGGAAAGGTTCTGCTGCAAGAGTGAAAGCCAGGGAGAAATTAGTCAAATGTACCTTTTATAAGTTCCTGCTGCTTGAACAAAATTTTTCTTATTTCATTCAGCCATGCCATCTTCAGATCTACTGTTTGGGCCTGGAAGAAGAGAAAATTGTCTGAATTTTTTATTAAAAATAATTTATAATTTATGAATAAAATCTTACTTTTCTAATTATCTTAATTATCTGAAATCCTCCTTTTTCCAAAACCACCACTAAATTTTAAAGACTCTTGATCTTTTAAATTTGATGGTTCCCATTACATCCAGGTAAAGATACCACTACAATCCAAGGAGTGCAAGCAAAATACATTTATGCATGCATCTTATCTCTTTTACAGAATACCTAAATACATTTTTACAAAATACATAGAGGGCCAAATCTAAATATAATCAAATATATGTATACTTGGCTAAATACGCTTGCTTTAAGAATTTAAGCTGGCTACTGTGTTATAACATGGAGGAAAAAGATAGGCAGAAGTCTAAGTAAAAAAAAATCAATTGACATCATACTCATAACGCGTTTTCCTATGGACAGCCAGTTAGGCAAATATTTCTTCATCATAAATTTTAATTCAAAATGCTACAAAGGAAAAAAAAATCCAGAAGGAATCAGGTCAATGGAGCTACTATTCTGTGGATGAGTGAAAAGACTACTGGGAATAGCAGGACAGAGGCTAAGCCCTTGCTCTGGGAACAGCTCTGACATCTAATTGTGCAGGAGCACATGTGACCTGTGTCCATCAAAGCACTGGGCCCATTTCCAGCTCAACTCACACAAGGTACTAAGCACAGTAAAATCCGTTTTTCAACTACAGGTCAACTTGATATTTCATCTGGAATAAAAGGCTCTGTTTACAAGACAAATTACAAGATAGTTCTGTTTCCATTTTAAGGTGACTTTTATAGTTCTGGACTGGGCACCAAGGACCAGTCACTGGGACAGCTCTGTGAGTGCTGACATGGGCAAAGAGAGAGAGAAATGTCTAATAATCCCATAAAGATCAATGGGACACATTTTCTTAACACTGCAATAAGGATACACAAATATCCAGATTTTTGAGGCTACAAACCTGCACCACATAGACCTCTTCTCTCCCACTATACCAGATTTCAAATTTCCGATGATCTCCTTTCACATTCTCAGTTATTCCAACTGCATTCATCTACAAATGCAAAAGAAACAAAAATCAAACATACTACAAATCACTCCCTCTTCCTGAGGAATCCAAACTCTTGGCAGCATGTTAAACCTGTTTTCACCCAATTTAACATATTTCATCAATTTTAATTTAAGTAGCAGCTGAAAGTCATTATCTGACTTATCCCTCCTGACTTTCTATCAGCTTGCTGCATTTGGATAAGCTTTCCAAAACCAATCAATGGACCTTAGGGAACATTTCATTGGGGAATTGGTGGAACTAAGTGAAGCATCATCTCGTACCTCTTTTGGCATGGAATTTTTCAGATGAGGTTTTGAAGCTTTATAAATAAATGGCACATTATTTATCTACATACATTATTTCTGCCATAATACGCTTTATTTACTCACTAAGGTCTTTGTTTCCCTCTTCCAGTGATCATGAAAACCATCTGTGAAGACTTCAGCTCCTTTAAGAGTTTTGGTTTAATGTCTTTTGGTCCCTGACCATCTCTGTAGTTGTGACATCACCCCAAGGTTTCCAAAAGAAGGGTTAATTTTAAGAAGCTGAATGCTGCCATACCTGGGTACCCACTATCACCAACCCCTTTTGATAACTTGGATGAAAATACCAAAGGCCCAAATAATTCAGGATCTGCACACTTTGACCCACCTGAATGAGTAACTCAAACTATGATTAGAGACCAAGAAACTCTTCAGCAACAGGAGACCTCTGACCCCACTGCTGAACATGCCATGAAGATGAAAAATGCTTTAATACCTGATATCACATAAACCATCCTCTCACTTAAAGCAGAGCTTGCTGGCAATTTATCACTGAATAAAGGATAGTCAAAAATAGCTCAAGTATCCCACCTGTGTGTTTTGAAACAGATGTAATAATAATGATATCATCTATCATAAATTATTCACGCAGACTGGATTAGATAAATCCAGTATAAACACAAATAAAGCCTTAGAAATAACATCTGTTTAACATTGCTGGTCCTCCTTGATAATATGTGCATCCTCAGAGCTTTTGCTCTGAAAGACTATGGAGATATAGAGATTAGGTTCTAAGGACAAATATTGGTATCCATTTGCAGTGACTATGAACAGCCTCAGGGGATAGAAGGCAAATTGCTCTTAGAATCCTAGAAACAGTTAGGTTGGAAAAGACCTCTAAGATCAGTGAGTCCAACCATGCCCCCAGCACTGTCAAGTCCACCATTAAACCATGTCCCCAAGGGCCACATCTACACCTCTTTTAAATCCCTCTGGGGATGGTGGCTCCACCACCGCCCTGGGTAGCCTGTTCCAATGCCTGACCACTCTTTCAATGAAGAAATTTTCCTTAATATCCAACTTGAACCTCTTTTGGCACAACTTGAGGCCATTTTCCCTTTTCCTATCAAGATGCCACGATGCTTTAGAAAGCTCGACGAGACTCCATTCTGATTGTACGAAAACTTAAAAAACTTAAAATTTATGAAAGATGTTGGAAGGGCAGCCTAGAGTGCACCTCATCCAGTTGCTGCAATTCTCAGTTCTGAGCATCTTGTTTAGCTTGGCAATTTATACAGAGGCTCCCACAAAACTGCCCAGGCATCAAGATATTAGAAATTTTAGATGATCTACTACGATGATGTGAAGAAAAAGTGCTAGGAATAGACAGATTTAAGGTCTGATCATTCATGTTAGTGGATTTTGAAATTCTATTTCCCCTCTCTGTCCAGGATTTACTGTCTCTCAGCTGCTGGATTGCTGCAATGCAGACTGAGGTGGGTTAGTGCAAAGCTCAGGGATGGTGTTCATCTGCATCGGCTTCCACGTGGCACCAGGCAGGCTGATTTACCTGGCATTGCAGTAGCTTGCACCTCTAAGTTACTGGATCTCAGCTGAAGAGGTATTTACCACTGGATATTTTACACAGTATGCAAAATACTACCCTGAGGGGTTCTTTTGTTTGTTTTACAGATGCTCCATTACACAGCTTCTACCCAACAGCTTGTTTCAATTCTGAATCCCCAAAAAAACATTGTTTCAAAGAAAAATAATTTCCTGATACTTAAGAACACGATTCAGTGGTGGACTTGGCAGTGCAGTGTTGATGATCTTCTGGTCTTTTTGAACTTTAATGATTCTATGATTCTGTGATCATGAATCAAACAAATGTCAAGTTCCAGCAACATGATTTTGTCCTCACTACAGCAATTCTCTAAATATATGTGAGCAGATGTAATCTTGTCACATCCATGAATTCTCTACCTCCAGCCTCTGAGTGTGTCAGCACCAACAACTGGAAAATGAACCCTCTTGAAGCAAAGAAAAACATTGGACATACTGCCTGGACTCCTGAGCACAGGATTTTCTCCTCTGAGCTGGATTTTCCCCCGCCACCTCTTCAGTTCTTTCAAAAGCATGTATGGTAAAAGAAGTACTGCAGGGAAAACAAGCTCTCCAGAAAGAAAATTATGCTGTTTGGGGAAAACATTAAGCACCTAAACATATGGCCTGAGATTTGCTTTTAATACAAAATTTGTAACATGCACTGGAGCTAAACAGACTTGCCTACTATTACTTTTTTTCTGACTGCTCGTGGCATCTCCCTTCCCAGACCCCACTGAGATCAGAGACCTACAGCAGGAATCTGCTCTGCCTCCAAGCGCCCATTTTTTCTTTTCTAAGCTATACCCATATTGGGTTTTTATTTATTAAGAAAAACAAGGCAGAGTACTGAGACAAAATGCTGATGTTAGAAGCGCTCGTCACACGCAGTTTGCCAGAAGATCTCTTTTAGAGGAGCAGTTTGGGAATGTTATTGATAATAGTTGGCATGTATAGGCTTGGGACAGTTGTTTATGACCCTTATATTTTGCCATAGACTACCCTTGTCACCTGAAAATTGTCCCTCAATCTGAAGCTAGACTCAGGAGCAGCCAGGCAGATCTCTCTGCTCAAGGGACCTCCCTGGAACATGAGGAGCCCCCTTGCTCTCCCAGGTGGAGTGGGGAAGATGTAAAAGGCCTCCACACTTTCAAGCCCTCATTCATACTTCTGGAAAGTAGACTAGAGGAGGGAGGCAGGCACATTTGCATCCCTGGAACTTGCCCATAGCTCCATTTCCTTGGCACATGCCATCACATACGTTACTCTGAGTCCATGTGCTCTCACAACTGCTGCCTCAGCTGTTGGGGTCCTCAGAGTTTATACAACCAACAGCCTTTCATGGTCATGGTACATCCCTAGGAGGCTGTGGTGGTTTGGCACTACTGTTTTAACTAAGGGCAAGCTCGACAGTGACGAGAAGACTGAACAGAATTTTGAACAACAGGGAAGCAGTTTATTTGTCTGAGGCTTAACTAAAGAAAAAAGCAAACAGTTTATGGGAGTCTCAGACTTAACACAGAAATATACACTTAACAAAGAACTATGTAAAAGAAAAAAAAGAAAAAAAAAAAAGGGAACTGCTTTTAAAGGCTAGGCAGGCTGGCCCAGGAAAAGCAGGGGGAAGGGAAAGCTGCTTTTTTTTTCTCTTTCTTTTTGGTGGTAGCTAACTCTCAGCTCTTGTAGTTTTGAAAACACAACAGAGTGAAAGGTCTAGCCCTTAATAGCAGAAAACAATCAACTGTGTCAGAGGAAAAATACTGAGTCTGCAGAGTTACTGGTCTAGAATATATATGGCAATGTAAAACATCCTTACTTTCAAAAGTAAAACTAAAAAGTCCTTACTTTCAAAAAATGCTTAAAACTGTAGGATGAGGTTTTGTCATATCCATCTCCATGATCCTCTCTCTTCTTGCAGAAGACCAAGGCTTTCTCATACAGAAACAGATGCCTTTGCATTGGCTTGAATCTGGCAAGATCTTTCATTTTTGTTGGACCTTTTCGGTGTCCTGTCCAAACACTGAAAGATCCCTGCATCAATACTTTCCCCAGTTCACTCAGGTCGCCCTGGAAAAGTACGACCAAAAAAAAAAAAAAAAAAAA
>VXBA01001983.1:156671-199338 GCA_013399895.1 Serilophus lunatus | reverse complement strand
AAAAAAAAAAAGAAAGAAAAATACATCAATTAAAATGTAAGAGGACTCTCCAAACAATGATGAGTGATAGGGTCAGCTCTGTTCCAAGGCACGTCCTTCTAAGAACAGGTCTTCCTGGAAGGATCAGATGATCTTTTGGGAGTGATGGGATGGTGCCAGGAGGGAAGCAGAGGTCTTGGACACAGAGCTACAGGTAGTCTAGAGAGTCAGAAACTGGAAGAACTAAGAAGACAGGAAAATCATCCAGCCTCTATGGAACATCAGGTTAAGGGCTCTGCCTACTTCAGTGGGAGAGGCCAGGTGAGATTTAAGCCCAAACAGAGGTGTCAGAAGATGGAATTCCCAAGAAAGCCAGGACTGGGACCAGCGGCTTCAAAAGCCAAGCCCTCACCCTTCTCTGAAGCTCTAGGAAAGGCAACCATTTCAGTGGGAAAGGATCAAAATCAGCCTCAGAGTGTAGTTAACCATTTAAGGTAAAATGCTATGAAGACACCCCAGGTGAATTATTAGGTCAGCCATGAGAACACTAAGGTGCATGCTGGAAAAATACTCTGGAAAACCACAAGGTGGCAAGTGTGGGTGCTGTGCAACTTTGGATATGTCCCTTAGGTGCAGATATTTTCCAAAACCCTGAAATCAGATTGAAGACTGTCTAAGAGATTCCTGATCCCATTCACTTTGTTGCTGTTCTAGGATAGTTTTCAGCTCATACATTCTGGGACACTATCCATTCCCAATGCATCATCCAGCCTTTTGCAAGGGCTCACATTACCAAAAGCTACTCACATCATATCCTGTTATTGAAATCTGATGCATAGAGTCGTTGACTGACTTTAGTAAATCCAACATTGCAACCAGGGCTTCTTGAAGTTCCTGAACTCCATCACAGCTCGTGCTGTACTTTAGCAGCTCCTGAAAATAGAAATGGAAGAGCACGTGTTTGCACTTGAACAAAGCAGATTTTTCCACCTTGCACAAAGTTTCCAATGCCCAGGAGCAATTTACACTGAGTTTCTTTTTTTGAAATGTCACTGGAAAAAAGACTTCCTCTAAACCACAGTCAGTATGAGGTGTGCAACAGATCACAGAAGGATGGGCCATTTTATCTGAGTTTCCTTAAGGATGGTGTGTCAGCTTTTAGAGCAGCATCATCCTCATCTGATTTCTTTTTGTTGCATTTTCCCGCTTGGTAAGAAATGGGAAATAAGTCTCAGTTTTTTCACTAGCTGCCCATATGTTATTTATGCCTTCAAATGAGGTTGCAACAGATAACTGTCTTCAGAATGAAAGACATAAAGAACCAAATTTATAAACTCCAGAGTCTTCAAGTCCATGAATGTTAGACATCACTTTAGTTTCATTTCAAAGCTCCCATGCCCACTTAATGCTACATGTGTACTCATAAAAGAGGCTAGAAGGTGGGGTTCAGAGGCTACTATCCAAGTGTTATTCCCACCTTACAGAGAGGGAGTAACAGCACTGCCTTGCCTCAGTTGGGAGACACAAGAATAAAGGCATTAAAGATTGCAAGCAGTATAAACACCTGAGGAGAAGAGATGCATCAACATGATATATTTTATTTATCATAGTACTTGTTCCTTTTTCAGGTAAACGAATATTTGCCTTCACTGAAAGTCACTTCAGAGGGCCAAGATAAGCAATATGTCATCTAAAGTTTGGTGCTGATTCACAGGTTACCTTTAATTGAAAAATAAAACAAACTGAAAAACAAATCTAATCTATCTGCTGATGTCCTTTCAAAGCAGAATATGAAATACCTTGAGAAGTAACTGGTATTTTGTCAGGCGCTGCACTGGTTTGAGTAAATAGGAATCCAGCCCAAGTTTGTGTTCTAATTTTCTTTGGCATTCCTGGAACACAGAATTCAGACTAAGTAAGTTTTGCACCAACTGTAAATAATCTTTCCAACAGCATGATGTGGGTCATTTTGAAGATTTCATGTCAAAATGTTGTACTGGTGCCTACAACTACAGAAATCTAACAATATATAATAAATGGATCTGCCTTGCACATCTTGTTCACAAGAAAAACCAACATCTGTTTTTGTGAGGCTTCCATGTAATGGTAAACAGAATGCAGCAAAATTGTGGGATGTTCAGGAGGATGTTTAGGACAAGGGAGTGTCCCAGGATGATGCCTGCCTTGGTAGAACAAACAGCTCACCTGGAAGAAGGTGCTTTCAGAGCACTGCCTCCACAGGGACTCTGACCGGGGCTTGTTCTGGCAGTACTTCTCATACATCTGGAAATCCTCTCTCTGTAAGAGAAGACAAAAGGCAAGTCACCCTCATGGACCCAATCCTGCTGAGCAGTCAAATAAAATGAACACCCAAACTGTAATTTTGATTTTATCTCTGTTGCCAACTTTAATACCTAAGAGTTTGGGTAAAAAAAGCACTGCTGGGAACTGCAGCAGAGTCACAACAGCTGCTCTGCCCCATCTGCTGCTGGCCAGGCACCTCTGCTCCTGGCCTGGCTGTTGGTACTGTGGATCAGGAGCCTCTTACTCAACTGACATTACTGAGATGTTGCAGAGTGTGACACATCAGGAGAAACATCTGCCTTTGAGTCTGCTTTATATGTGAAAATGAGTCACCCACCCTGTCTAGGAAACAACATCCCACTCTCTCGGGTGCTCCCAGGCAGTTTTCCAAACTGTGCAGGAAAATTCTGCAAGAGATGGGAGAAGGCACAAAAATGCAGCAATGAGCAAGGTAATATTTGTGTATTTCATCATTACAGGAAAACACTCTTACAAAAAAGGGGAGAAGAGCATCATACTTGTTGTGGAAGTCATATATCTCAGGCATGTTTCCAAAGAGGACATCCTTCCTGTTCCTCAGCACAGGAGGCAGAAGGATGAGCATGGAGGGATTATCCATCTCAGCTCTGTAGCCCTGTGGGATGCAAAAAGGGCTCATCACTCAGTTGGTAAGACCTTGGCTTGGCATCTCCTCAAAAGCAGATAAAAAGGAGATGTGAACAGACTTTAAATATGATCTGCTTTGTTTCAAAGTGCAATGTCCCTTTTATTTTCTTATTTTTGTCTCTAAATCCCTGTCTTCTAGTGCCTGGGCACATCGGGTTGTGGTCCAGCAGGGAATGGCTTGGGATAGCTCCCATGGGTCTGGCAGCACTGTAGAGATGCTCCCAATTCACTAAAGCCAAATCTCAGCCACCTTCTCCTTACTATGGCCTGACTGTGGGATAAGTTCCAGAGGAATACTCGTCTGGGAAGAACACATCTGCTGCCATGACCATGGGACACACCACTGACAGTGTGTGTGTACAGGGTGTGCAGTTACACACAACCTCACCAGAACTGGTGCAGGAGGTGGCTTGTTACAAAGAAGAGACAACTTGAGATCAAATACCAAAATCAATGGGCTTTTTGCTCTTATACAAGACCTGCTAAGCACCAGGGTCTCACTTTCCTGAATGCTTCAGGAATTCTATGCTCTGTGGCTCCCCCTGCCTCTTGAAATCACAGGCTCCCAAAGTGGAGAGGAGCTGGAAGTGACCCACTGCACTACAAAGTAGGTGGAACTAGAAGACAATGCAAAGCTTTCTGAAGTAACATCCCATCACTGCACCAACACAAAACCATTCACCAGATATGGCAAAAAACCTAACTGCAGTGAAAGGAAAAGGCATGACCAGAACTCAAGACCATCACTGCAAAGAGGTCCTGAAGAAGGCCATTAGCCATAGCTCAAGCTGGCCTTGCTGGTCACCAAGGACTGCACAGAACTGAGGCCCTTTTAATATGAGTAGTGAAAACATATAAACATATTCAACATGTACAGCTTATCTTCTCTGGCTTTCCAAATTAATCCCTCACACTCACTGTGGTTGGAATCAATATTCCTTATACTAAGCAGGCATTTTGTAGTTGATTAAGGATGTAGTAGATGATAAGTATCTGGAAAATTACTCATTTGTATTTAAACCCTGCAAGCAGGCTTCTCTCTTTAAAGGAAATACTATTTTCAGAAACTGAAGTCTATCTGTCCATTTTTTTCTATCTAGACCTGACATGCAGAGTAATAAATTTGTGTACCTGCCAACTGCTTCATCACAGAGAGTGTAGTTTAACAAAAAAACTCAATCAGGGTAGGGCAATTACGTGTAACTACCTGCAGTCCAGGAGATTTATATCCTGTTTGCTCCTGGGTGAGAGAAATTCAAGGAGGGGGAGATATTTAACAACCAACTTGTTTTGGCCATCAGCAAGAGTTATTTTGGAATAAAGTAGAAGTGTCTAAAATGGCAGTATGAGAAATTATAATCTGCTTTCTAAAGAAATGTGCTTTATGTGGTCACGAACTTCACAGTATTGAGTCAGAATTCTCCCAAGGGTAAAACACAAGCTTCTTTCTTTTGTCTCCTAAAGGCAAAATAAATTAGGGATCAGCTGAAAGAAACAGTTTTTTGTACAATTTTCCAGGCACTGCTAAGACTAATTACCAGTGCTTCTGTGTACAAACAGAAGGCTTCTCCCTCATTCTAGATGAAAAGCTTATCCTGACACCAACTGTTTCTGCAGATGCCTCCAAAAAAGAAAACCTAGGGAGAAAACCTGAACATTTATGACTAGCTCGGGATCTGACAGTCTGATAGAATCCTGTCCCATCACATATTTGCTTAGTTTGACAGAGTGGCAGGTGCTCTTCTGTACAAGATGCTGGGGAACCATAAGGAACAACCTGGAGAAGTCACTCACCGTCAAAACAGTGAAGAGTTCTTCTACATACACTCTCTCAGTTTCTATAAGTTCATTTATGACATGGCTAAAATAAAGAAAAAAATGGAAGTGTATTATTTTTATGTCTATAAAAAAGCCAGCAAGCAATCAGTGCAGTTCAAGGAACCCAAAACATGATGTGACCTCATTAACAACCAACAGATAAAAGTGTTATGACACCTATGTCATGTTGGAGGAACACAGGGATGAGACAAGGACTGGCCAGAAATAAACATCATTTTGAGGGATGTCAATGGGGTGAAAGCTTACCCTTTCAGTATATCTAAGCTGTCATCACTGTCTGAAATAAAATACTGCAAGGAATTCCGTTTTTCCTGATAGTCGTGCATTACTTCAATCTGGAAGAGAAATGGGATACACTGGGAAGAGCTGCAGGAAAGGCACTTGAGGGGCATGAGGAGCCCAGTCCCCGATATCAGCACTGGAACTCTTTGGGGAAGGATGAAATATGCTTCCTTTTAAGAAATGCCTGTGTAGGAAACCTTAAAAAGGCATAGCATATAATGGGTAGCCAAATACTCCCAGAAATTACTCTGCTACATAAAATCTGAAAATACTGGTAACATAATTTATTAGTGCAGAGAACAGTTTCCACAGGGGATTTCCTAACACACATCTCTGTTATGTAAAGTAAAGGTTCAGGGAATAACACACAGGAAATCAATACCTGTGACTTGGAAAATCAATTCAAGAGAGACCTCAGGTGTTGGACTAATCCAACAGACCACATGGATAAAAGGGTTTGGGTTCGTTGGATTTTTTTAATTAAAAAAAAGAGAAAAAAAAAAAAAGAAAAGAAGAAGAGCATTTCCAAATCCAAAGTACAATTGATTTTTAGAGGAGATTCTGTTTTTCAGTGTTTTTAGTGTATAAAACTCAGATTTCATGAATAATTTTTACCTTGCGAGAACTTGGAGTTTTTCTTGATGTTTTCTTCCCGGGGAGAGAGAGATCAAATGAAAATTTCAAACTGGAATTAAAATCCACACCTTGGGTAGAAAAAAATCCATAATTAAAAAAATCACATCTCTAGTGAAGGAGATGGTTCAGACAGTAACTAGTAAGTCACCCCAAAAAATGGGATACATTTTAAGAATAAATAATTAGTTAGCTAATACTAATAGCAAACTGACAAAATAAAGGGCATTTATCTCAAACAATACTAATACCAAATAGTACAAGGTCGTAAAGGCCATAAAGTAAAAAGCAATCAGAAAAAACCAAAATGTCCAATAAATGAACTCAATAATCAAAACCTATTAAAGTCTCTGAAGCCTGAGCAAATGATAAAAGCAAAACAGTAAGCACAAATAAACTACAAAAAGGAAAATCACCTACTGAGGAACTGTTTTAAAGTCCTTTTATGATCGTAAGACAAGACACTCAGCTGGAATAAACTGTTTCTCCATCTTGGTTGAATTTATTGGCATTCCCAGCAAAAAATTATAAATTGTAATACCTTGGGCTAGAGAGGCAAACTGGAAGCTTAAAAATAAAACATCAATATCCTCAATTAGTTACATGGTATCATTCAAATATTTCAGAAGAAGGGTGTGGAGCTGTTAGAGCAAGTCCAGAGGAGGCTTATGAAGATGCTCCGAGGGCTGAAGCACCTCTACCACAGGGACATGCTGAGAGAGTTGGGGTTGTTCAGCCTGAAGAGAAGAAGTCTATAGGGGTCTAGAGCTCCTTCCAGTGCCTCAGGGGGCTTCAAGAGAGCTGGAGAGGGACTTTGGAGAAGGGCCTGGAGTGAGAGGACAAGAGGGAATAGTTTTAAATTGACAGAGGGAAGGTTTAGACTAGATATTGGAAAGAAATTCTAGACTGTCAGGATGGTGAGGCACTGGCACAAGTTGTACAGAGAAGCTGAGGATGCCCTTCCCTAGAAGTGCTGAAGGCCAGATTGGATGGGGCTGTAACCAAATGGTCTAGTGGAAGGTGTCCTTGCCCATGGCAGGAGGTTTGGAACTAGAAAATCTTTGAGGTCCCTTCCAACGCAAACCATTCTATGGTTCTATAATACAGCAATTCTTCACCAAAAAGGTCTTTCCCATCACAGACAGGAAGACTCAAAATAAGTGAAGACTTGCCAGTAGCCCTGCTCACAGAGTGCCACTGGAAGGAAGGGAACATGGAGATGATGCCAGATGGGAGAGAGACACCAGCTTCTGTTGCAAGAGAGACTTTACTCCAGCACTTGGACTCTGCCACAGCCTGCTGTACCACTTCTGCACATCTCGCTACACTTTATGGCTCATGACAGCATAGGTTTACTCTTTTTCTCCCATCAAAAAAATGGTTCAACAATTAGAACCACAATTTTCAGACAGGCTTCAAATCCAGGGCAAAGATAAAAGAGGAAGCATCTCTTCTCAGACAGAGAAAGAAGGGGGGGAGTACTAAAATACAAGAAAAAAAAAAAGGACAAAAGTGATGTGCTCAGAGTTGGTTTGGTTTCATTCCACACAATAAAACCCATCCATCTCAAAGCTCTCTCAGTAGACCCCAGCATGTGCCTTTGACACTGCACATCGTGCCAGCAGGCCTGCAGCATTTTGATGTTTGGTATCAAACAAAGGCCTTATTAAAGAGCTCTCTTGGCATGATCTATCCAAAGAGGAATCTTTTGTCTTTCCCCGCTTGCTGGCTATGCTCATTCCAACACACTTGATCATCACTTTCAGGAAGAAGATTAATGGAGGGTACCTCTGCTTTGCAGGTGACTGAGTGCCTTTGCTAGAAAAATGTGGTATCCCATAAAGGCACAAAATTAGTCCAGCTGAGTGATGATGGTCTCGCAACATTCCATGGGGTGGTCACCCACTTAGCCTGCTCTATAAGACAATAATTTGTCTTTAACCCTTTCCTCTATCTAGAAAGCTGGGAAAGCTAGTTATGTAAAGTAGGCAATGCTCTAATTTAAAGACTTCAAGCTTTTTTCCTGACTGAGGAAAGGGCTTCAGAAGGCAGTGCGGACTAGAGAAGGTGGCATCAGCCTAGGAAGAGGAAATCTGGGATTTATTTGCTGCACTGGCTTGCATCTTGAGCAGCTAAATTCCCCCTACTGCACCTAGTTTGATTCCCCTTCCTTCACTAGCTTGGCTGTTTAGATTAGTTATTCTCTGAGCAGAAGCTGCTTTTACTGTTGTATGATGCCTGCTACAAGTCACCATTACCAATATTTGTTAATTCATCATAAAAATGTGTGTTTAAACACAAATGTTCAATTACTTTTATATAATGAGATCACTGAATTTAATATTCCAACATAACTTAGCATGTCTCTGGTTTAAAGCACATGGATGCTGCTTTGGAATCTCTTTTAATTCTGTCTGATACATACAGGGCTGCCAAGGATGAAAGTTTTAATGTTATCATTTAAAGCTAACATGGTGCCACATCCCATTACCAAAATTAGGGTAGAACATTCAGTGACCTTGGTTCAATGAGAATTTGTACCTTTATGGGCATTAATTATTCCACAATTGGGATTTAAGAAAGATACCCTCAAGGAATCAAAGGGAGTTAAGCATCCAGATCATTTCTGTTCATGAGATTTGAGCTCTTCATTTCTCCAAGCTCTTTTGCAAACATCAGCCTAACTTTATGCCAGTTCCAGCTCAAGACAGCCACAGAGAATAGGCAAGCTAATAAATTTATAAACCTTGCCCTTTTTTCCCTGTACTACTTAATTCACCAGTTTCCAGCCCAGCAGGATGCTAGTAAAGCAGAACTGGAGGTATGCACTTCTTTGGCTCTTTTTTCACCGAGTAGGAAGTGAAAATAAATACTAAGCAACCAGCTCCATTCTTCACACAGGTATTAGAAGATAGACACAGAAATTGGAAAGGTAATAAATCATCTGATATATGTCTAAGACTATATAACAACTCTGTATCTGCCAGACAGTTTTAACTGGTTCCTCAAAACCATCCTGAGTCTTACTCTTCCTTTCTCTGAGCAAAATTATAGCTGAAAATACCATAAACTCCAAATATTTTACCATGTTTAGGAGAGAATAATGGTGATTTTGATCTCGGTGGATTTTCTGGCCGAGGAGCCACTAACTGGACGGGCCGCACTTGTTTATCCAACAGTTTCTTGAAGCAGGACTGCCGATTCTCAAACATGCTCCGAACGTTTTCAAGCTTGACCTGCACTGACTGGATCTGGCACTGCAGAGAGTGAAAAAGACTCCTGTGATCAAATAACCACCATTATTTTGCACTTTGACCCAAACCAGAGGACTATAAAGGCGACAACTCTGCATCACAGTGTGACCTTGCTTTTTACTGGTGTAACAAGGAACCTGACGGGTGGCTTACCTTCAGTTCAGATGTTAAGACTGACTCAAAATCGTATTGTAGGGCTTGAGGATCATAGTTTAAGTAGGCTGAAGAGCTTTCAAGAAATCTTTCTATGTCCTGGAGAGCTTTCTGAGCGCCTTCTTTAGACTGGCACTTATCCATTTGCTGGTTGGCAAGCAGGTAGGCACCTTCATCACAGCACTGCAGAGCCTGTTAACGGCAAAGGGCAAGCACAGGAAGCAAAACCATCAGTGGTACTCTACTACAACAAAGTTCCCATGAAGAATATCATTTACCAGATCTGCATGGAACTGAACAGCACTCTTAAAGACCTCAGCAGTTACTGCATTTTGGTTACAAGGTAGAAAGGCCACATTTTTTCTTGAAGGTGACTGCAGTCATCAACATACCCAGTCAAGCTGTGCTTCAACTTGTACCTGGACAAAACAACTGATACAGAATCACTGTTTTGTGCACAGTTGAGCCAATTGACAAGCAGATAATTATTTATCCAACTCAGAGAGCTGAAGAAGGCAATACAGCATTTACAAGACTGGTAGATTTCCTGAGAGAGATGCTGGGCTCAGTGCAGACCTGAACTGAGAGGAATGACCAAAGTAATTGCATTCATGTATCTAAAAATAATAAGGATTTTAAATTGCAACCTAAAGTTCTGAGACTTAACATGCACAGGTAACAGTTGAACACCAGGCTGGGGTTCAGTTGGCACTCACACACTGTGGGTGTCTACAGGCACAAGAAGATGCTCCAGCCAAAAACAAGAGAGAATCTCTAGTGCTGTGAGTGGGAAGGGAGATCACAGAAAGCAGTACCATGCTGTGCTCCATTAAAGCCCACAGGCTAGATCCCTGGCACTAACCAGGACTGCAAGGAGCCTAGGAGAGGCCACTGCCCCACAGGTGGCAGACTGCCAAGGAACCATCCATCCCCACAGATGAGTGCAACACTTAAGTAGAGCGCACAGACAGAAAAACCGAGTTCCCCAGTTTCCCAAAACTGTGAAAGGAAACAGGGTCAAACTTCACTGCTTTTCCTAATGGCCTCAGGCATATTACAGCCCTGTGCCTTCTAGCCTAATTAGCGTGAATTTCCCTAAATGAATAGTTCATGCTGATTAAGATATCAAAGAGTGTTGGAGCCACATGACTCCACTTCCATGCTAGCACACAGCAGCTGTGCCTATCTACCAATCTGTCACCTTATTTTACACTCAGTTATGTTCATTCTTAATAAATCACTCAGAAAAAAGGGCTGGAGTTTATCCGAAAGCATTACCTTTGTTGCACTGGGTATGAAAACCTCCCAAGTCAATTAATACATGGAGGCAGCACAAAAGCACAACCGAGAGCAGCAGCTGAACTTTGGTGTTCTGAATTGCCCTCTGGAGATGCCCACCTTTTTCTGCTGACTTCACAGCACCAGCAGATACCTCTTTGCTAATTTCCCCAGCTAAGTGAGGGGTGAGGCCCTCCTCCAGCCTGTGGGGAACACTTTCCTACCATTACATGCTGAAGCAAAGCTGGAAATTTCAGATGCTTCCAGCTAAGAAGTAGAGAGGCTAACCCCATGGAGAAGCTAACTATCTGTTCTCAGAGCACTGTGTCTCTGAACTTTACCTGCTGGAGGCGGGTGTGAAGATCCAAGGTCTTCTGCAGTCGCATTTGCTTCCTTTTGATCTCATCAGACAAGACATCAGAATGGTGCCGCAGCTCATTGCATTGCTGGCAGATTAAGTTGAGTGCATAGTGATGATTTGCTGCTAGCTGGTGTCCATGCAGTATCACCACCTGAGCCTTCCCTATCAGATCCTTCAGTGAAAGGAAGAGAAGGGATTGCACACTTAATGAAATAATTTCAAATTATCTACATATAACAACATGGACTTTCTCATCTTACCAGATTTCAGGCACATATGCAGGTGACTGCCATTAGAAGTAGTAAAATAAAATGGCACTCATCATCTGGGAATAAAACCTTTTGCTGTCCATAAAGAGGATGAAGAAGAAAACAGTATTTCACCACTACAGCAATGCTGTGAGTGCCTGATGGCAAAGTATCACTGCTGTCTCCAGGAACTGCAACCCGAATCAAATGCAGCTGATGTCCAGTCTAGGCACGCTGTGCCCATAAGCATTAAAAGGAATTGGAGCAGTTAAGTTTTATGGTGAAAAGAAACAGGCTCTTTACAGCAAAGCTTGGTGCAAAGAACATACTACCTTGTCTTCACACCTCAGTCAGTGTAATGGTTATGGCTTGGTATGGGTTAGTTTTCCACTGCGACTTCTTCCCTGCTGCACCCTGCTTGCCTGGCCTTTTGTTCCTCCCCCTTCTCTTCAAAAATACTTCTTCCAATTGGCCAAGAAGCTTTAGACCTTTCCTTTAGACTCTTAGTTTCTCAATGTCCATGGGATTTGTATGCTGACTCTGGCTCATGTGCCTAACATATCCCTGTACAAAAGTCACATCCTCCATTGGGCTCCTGTGAATCATCTCTCCTCACTCTTCTTTCCCTACATCTCTTAGTCTTCACCCATATGTTATGTTCAAGTCACAGACACGTCAGGATAACAACTTTTTTTGCCTCCCCCTGTGCCTGGTAACAAGTCTCTGCCTATTAGCAATGCTAAAGCACTTAAAATATAAATAATTCTTCTTCCAGCTCATTAAATCCCACGCCTCCCCCATGTTCAGACATTTATCTGTTCTGGATTTTCATGGTGGCTCAGCAATTTATTTTAACTCTGATAATTAAATACCCTGTTTCTGGCTTTCAGAGTGATCACAGCGTTGCTGTACGGAGCAGACATGAAATCAATCCTTCTGTGCAGCCACTTACCAACAAATTACACCAGAATGTGGTAATTTCAGAAAACACCTCCTACCACAAATACAGAATGTGGGTCTTGTGTTTCATCAGTGCCTCTTTCTGTGTAAGATTATCTCACCTGAGCCATACCATCGAAATGATCCAAGTCCTTGAGCCTCTGCTTCACTTGAGGGACACTGTCACCAGTGTCAGGCAGCTCTGCTTGCTGACCCATTAAAAATTCAATGGCATTCTTGACCTAGACACAAAGAAGAAGACTGCTGAAAAAGGATACAAAGCACAGGCAGAAGATCATTCTGGGACCAAAATTAATCACACTGAGATTGCTAAATCCAATAATAAAACTAGTGTCCAAGAACTAATTTCTTGATACAAAGATGCTTCTATCAGCAAAATCCATGCAACTGAAGGGCAGGGATACCTAAATTAGCTCTGAATGAGGAAGCACAGTGGTCTCCCCAAGCTAGCTAGCCTTGCCAGAGCCAAGGTACAAAGCCTAAATTAAACATTCTCAAAACAAAAAGCACAAAACTTCTCTCTCCTGCATTTCATCACCTCCAACTCTCCCTTCCACCAATGGAAGTGCATCTGATCCTACCTCTTGAAAACTTTGCTCAAACTTCCACAGTTGTAAATACTGCTCCATTTTTAACTGGTGTTTTTCCCAGAAGCCATCAAAAGCAGTCTCCATCTCACGCAGCTGACCAAGCAACCTTGAGCACAGAAAAAGGACAGGATCGGAACAATTTGTGAACAGAGGACAAGCAGAGATTGACAAGCCCTAGAGATCACCTATTCAGGCCTTCTGGACCCAAGGTCTCAGAAGAAATCAACAGACATGTGTATATGACTTGAGAAGACCTCAAAGAGAGTTTTAATGATATCATCACTGCAGATGACAGCAGCTACGTGAAGCAGCTGTTGCTATCTCCATTTATCTGAGTAATACTTTGGAGCCTGGCATGGGAGAACCCTGCATCTGCTCCACAGCCTCATGGTAACAGTGGGGATAAAAATCAGAGCAGGTAAAAATCAACTGATAGAAGTCACACAGCAACTTAATGGGATTGCATCAAAATTCTGGTATCTTGGTCTTTGATAGGTGACCCAAACAAGACATCTACACTTAAATAACTTGAGTGTTTCCACTGAAAAATCAGGGAATCAGAAACATAGTGTACTCACCGATTCACAGTCTCCCAGTCCCCAGGCCTCTCCTGGTGCTGGTCCTGACTGCACTCCTCAGAGTCAGGCTCTTCAAAACTGCTCAAAAGCAAGTTCCCCTCTTTTGTGACTGCTGTAATATCTTCCTGTATAACACAAAACATTTTTAATTTAGGCTTACTTATCCTTACCTTACTTATTGTGAGGTAAGGATAACTCATTTCGTGTTTCTTCTACCACATCCAGAAGACTTAGAAGGGAAATTATGCAGCATGCTTTAGACTGCAGGTGGCTGTTATTTCATCCTCTTATATATCACTCTCCAGAGCCCTGCATTCCTCTTTTGATTCAAAGCTGTTCATTATCCATACAGCAAAGTAGCCTGACTGTCAAACAGGTGTTACCTTGACTTTTTCCCATTCAGTATATTAAAGAGGTTAATTTCTTAGTTACTCTGTTTCATTAGTTTCTATCATTTTTTTCACTGTGCTCGCAACCAGCTTCTGTTCAGCATCACAGCTACATAAATTATTCTGATCAACTCATTACATGAATTCAGGAATCAGCTGTACCAATCTTGAGGTTGTTATCAGAGAGACAAGGATCCCATGTCTTGCTGTCACCACAATCTGTGCACAGTTTCTCATCTGCTTTCATCTTTCAATGGTCTTAAAAGGAAAAAAAAAAAAAAAGCCAATGGACCTCATTTCAGTCAAAAGCCAATGAGTGGTTTTGATATTTGAAATTAATAGATGAGGAATTAAAAGCAAGAGTACGCCTTATACTGAGTGCCTCTGTTTTTTATACACAAATGAAAACACATGATGTGTTTTATTTCTCCACAGAGGCAAGTATATATTACTGGCTGGTTTATAAACAGAAATACATCATGTAGTCGATATTTTCCCGCTGCACTTTGGCTATAGTCCTAAGCATGAAGCTTCAGTCAGTAAGTCATATTGCAATAGATGTAGCTGCTGGTTTATACAACAGTCCTCATTTTCCAAGAAGAAATAGAGACCCATTGGCAGTATCTACAGTGATACTTTCTATATATGCACACATACATTTATGCATACACACAGCACACTTTGGACATCATTTTCAGCAGCTTTCTGTGAACTCACTGTCAGGTGAATGATGAATGATTATTAATGAAAACAAGATAAACTTCTTTGACTTCAGTTAATAAAACACATCACAAAGGAAAGGAGCTCATTTTTCAGCCACACAGAACAACTATTAACACAGGAATCACTTCTGAAATGAGGGTTTGGGGACACGCCTGTGCTGCTCCCTGAAAGATGCAGAAGCACCAAAGACAACAGCTTGATAAAGCAGCAACTGGTTGCTTCCATGGACTCCTATATCAATATTAATCACAAATAGTTGAAAAAAAATTAAAACTATTAAAGAAACAAATGTTGTTTAAGATAAAACCCGAAGGCTCACATGAAGATAGAGATTACATTATGAATGTTCTGCACCATGCTCTCACAGAAAATCTTCACTTTAGATGCTCTCCAGAACAGTTCCCTTAAGTCCCCTCAGGGAAGCTGCATCTGGCAAGGGGACCTTGGGACAAAACATCCCTTCAGACCTGCTGCTGAACTTTGCATGCACATTTCTCCAGCCATGGGGGTGAAGCAGAGGAAATCCCAACTGAGGGAACAAACCTGCCGCCCACCACCTTCCCGGCTGTGAGATATGCCAAACCCACAGGAGGAGCAGGCTACGACACTGACTGCTGCAGCCAGCAAGGAGGCGGCAGCTGAGACAGTTTGCTGGATGCTGGAAGGGTGATTTGCTTGAGTGGATGGTAAATGTATGGGTAACACACAGAAACAGTCACACTGTGTTCTGTTTTGTCTGTCAACATGTACACATGCATGGGAGGGAAGGAGGAGTAGGCACCAAACAAACAAGCAAACACCAAAAATCTCATCTTGCTGTGCAAACAGTGGAGTTGCTGATGAGCCATACCTTGAGCTGGTAGTACTTCTCCGTGCGCAGGGCCAGGATGCGCTCGATCGAGTACATGTCGTCTGGCAGCTCGGTCTCTGCCAGCTCTGTGCCAAAGGACTGCAACATCTGGGCAATTTCCTTCACAGTTAGAGCAAAACTCTCTATTGCCTGGTGGGAGATAATAATTGCAGTCAGCTGGGCATTCAGGATATTCCTACAGCTTACTAAGAGTGCGTGAAGAGCCAAGGCTATGATGTGCAAGGGGGCCCAACAGCTTGCTTGGAGAGATGTGGGTGGTATATCCACTACAGATGGAGTGGACATCCCACACTTGGCCAGGTGGCTTTTAGTGCAGACTGAATCCACAGCAGGATTGTACTGGGCAGAGATGCCTCATGCTTTGCTTTCTACTGTTCTTGTACACTCTGAAATTGTTCCTACCACATATTGGAGGTCTGTATCACAAGCCATCATAGGATCCATCTCACATATCCTATTATTCTTCTCCTCCAGTTGATTCACAACTAGACAGTGGGGTTTTGGAGTTGCATTTGGCTTCTTGGTGATGGATGTTTACATCCTTGCAAGCCCAAATAGTGGGTTATGAGGCAGTCTGGCACTACAACCTCCTCAATCCACACCTTCAGCAAGAGGACAAGAGAGGCATCAAAGCAATATGACAGAGACAAACTGAAGCCTGTGGGATTGAAATGAGTGCTGTTGGTAACTCCTCAGTACATCCCAGCCCGCCAGTGGGAGTTCTGGACACCAGATGGCTCCCATGCCACTGGACAAGGTGAGAGTCTCAAGTCTGGCTCACAACTCCAGCTACAATTTTGAGAAAGGGAGTAATTGTCAAATCATAGAACCATTTAGGTTGGAAATAAACTCATATGTAAATGATTGCAGTTATATTTTCTTTAAACAAGTTTTTCTTTTTCCAAGTTTCAGGACATGTTTCATGAGCACACTACAAGGAAATTTTGAGAGAGATTTTTCAGATGGCACATTTACCATAGGCAGCTATGGTGTGGAAACGATGAGATTTTTATATTAACATGTTTTGTCATTCATTATGTCATTTTTGTCTCTAAGTGTGAGAATTATCACTTTAACACATCTTGAAAAAGAACAAAATCAAGAGCAAAAAAATTTTAAAAATCATTAATTTGGTACTGCATCAGAGTAAATGGTCACAAAGTTAATGGGACAAGCAATAGTTTGAGTTATTCCAGTTACAGTCTCGTGCTTTTGTCTTTATACTGAGCTCCACATCTGCTGCTGTGGATGATGCTGCAGGACAAGGGGCAGCAGATGTTTGGTACATTTTCCATTAGTGCTTTGGTTTATTGGGAAGGTAATTGGGAATCCAGTCTGCCATTCATCTGGGAGACAACATTCCAGGGAAAACCAAATATATAGGAAGCACAGAAACATATGGCAAGGCACAGCTCAAGGAATTAAACGCCTGACTCCTGGTGATATGAAAGAAAAATTCTTGCAAATTTAAAAAAAATAAAAATCTGAATTCTCTGCATTTGGTCAGTATGCAGAAAGCAGTCCCATTGCCCTGATTCTCAAATACATTTTTTATATTAATCACATAAAGCAATCATTAATAAAAAAAAGCCTATTTTGTATCTTCCATTAAGGGAATTTTAATAAAGATTTACAAAGACAGATCTTTTGGGAGCAGTTTCAAAAGGAGCCTAAGGGAGTTAATCAACCAGTTCCCTTGTAAACCCATCAAGTGCCTACTGACACTTGGCTCCTTTGCATATCTGATCCAGGAGTTACAGTTGGCTTCAGGGATTCCTTTCAGTGACCCACTGCTCAGTGCCTTACCAAAAACCTTCCTCAATCAATCCCAAACACCCAAGAGCCCAGTGCTGAGCCCTGGTACGTACGGTCCTGAAGATGACCCACTCGCTGTGGCAGTACTCCAGGGTGCCCCCAAACTCTGGAGTTAATTGCTGTTCATCAATGTACGTCAGCAGGTCACTCACTGAGCTCAGCATAACAACCTGCAGACAAAGCAACACCATTAGTTGTGTCCTGTCTGAGTTCCATCCACTGCTTCCATCCAAGCCAGACACAGATCAAGCCTACACATCCTTTATGTATCTAAAAATTTGGTTTGCTGTAAATATTGTGATAGAACATGGCTTTCTTCTTACATTTATGACTTAGCATGGCTAATATTTGGTGTATTTGACCATTTCTGTAAGCCTTCCCTGATCTCCCAGGTGCTTTTTTCCTCAAATGCAAAGGACAGTGAGATGCTGCAGTATCTGACTGCAGAGCAGAGCTGAAAGCAAAAGTGATGCAGGTTTAAGCAAGGGATGACCAGTAATTTGCTAAAACATATATATTTTTTTCAGGTTACAAAGCACTGGCCAATTTCACCTAAACATATACTCATGAGTTTTTGTGTGTCTTGATCTGCAATGGGATATGTCATGAATTTAAAAAACTATGCAAATGAACAATCACTTTAGAGTGAAAAATGTAAAGTTTGTCAAGAACATGCTATTTCCTAAAGGAAAACATTGTTTTGTTTTCTCTGTTTGTAATCGCATCAACATTAGATACCAAAACCAAGATTTTCTTCTCTTGATTTTTCTCATCATGTCCTATAAACAAAGTGACATTAGAAGTCTAGGGAACTTTGCCTTGAGACTATAAAACCACTTCAGCTGCTATTTTAGAAACAAATATCAACATAATGTTGATATGGAGTTTACACTTAGATGAAAAGGGGTAAAATTCATAGCATTTGCTCCACTAGACATCTCTTTTGACAAATTCCTGGCTACTTTTCACATAGAATGGTTTGGGTTGAAAGAGACCTTAAAGATCATCTCCTTCCATCCCTAGACCAGATTGCTCACAGCCCCATCCAAACTGGCCTTGAACACTTCCAGGGATGGGGCAGCCACAACTTCTCTGAGCAATCTGTGCCTGGGCTTCACCACCCTCACCGGGAAGAATTTTTTCCTCAAACCCAATCTGTATCTACCCTTTGTCTGTTGGAAGCCTTTCTCCTTTATCCTATCACTCCTTGCCCTTGACCAAAGTCCCTCTCCAGCTCTCTTGGAGCCCCTTTAGACAATAGAATGGGCTGTAAAGTCTCTCCAGAGCCTTCCCTTCTCCAGGCTGTACAGCCCCAGCTCTCCCAGCCTATTTCATAGGTCTCCATAAGGTGCTCCAGCCCTTGGAGCACCCCTGTGGCCTCCTCTGGACTTGCTCCAGTAGGTCCAAGTCCTACTTATGCTGGGGGCACCCCTGATCACCCCTGTCACCCCTTGATCTGAATTGTACAGGCAGCCCCTGATCATGCACAGGCACAACAACTCTGCACATCCATACCGGTAACTTGAGTAGAAAATCCTCCTGACTGAACCGAAATCCAATGTCAGTGAAGGTGCGCTGGAAAAACCCCGTGGGACGAAGAACCATCACTAAGTGCAAGTTCCCTGGGAAAGATGCCTGTAAGGAAATAGATGACATTCACCTTGGGGACGTGGCAGGTCCAACAACAGCTTTCAAATGCACTGAAAAGAGGGGATTCTAGTGGGTTTGGGTTTTTTTGATTGCCTTTATTTATTTTAGAAACAGGAGGGAGACAACGTATGTGGTTTAGAGACACGGGACCTGACTGTGGAAGGGTTGTCCAGCCCCACTTCCCTTTGGACAAGGCAGAGTTTCAGCCAAGTACCTTGGAGGGATATGTAATATAAACTTTCATAATATATATACCGTTCATCATTATAACTTGAGGAGTGAAATTACAACTTAGGAGGGAACAGCAGGCTGGAACACTGAGGAATGACAGATTGAGAAAACAAAATTTATTGCCAAACTTGCTAATCATCCCATAACTGCATTAAGCATACTCGTCTTGTCCTTGGTAATTACCAGGGAACATTTAATTTGTGGCAAGAATTTGGAATTTCCTGTCTACACTGCTGGAGCCTTTTTACAAGCATATGGCTGGCAGGTGCATTTTTAAATAGATCTGTGAAAAGAGTGCTTGAGAATGAAAAAGAATTTTTAAGAAAGTAGGAGTGGCATCATTAAATTATGGATAAGCGGATGATGCAAAGACTTGAGTTAATTAACACAGATTTACTCTGGCATCCTGCCAGACCAGGTTATATTTCTCCACATATTCTTTCTTATATTATCCTCCTACAAGAAACATAATAGCATGCAAGGGTGAGAACAATGAACATGTTTGGGTATTTTATACTGCAAGGCACTCAATCTGTGTCTTGAAAACAAAGATCACCCCTATAAACATGCATTAGTGTTGTTCAAAAGAGTCAATTTACAATTTACAATTGAGATCTAACATCCATGAACTGCAATGCCACTCATTTGCTATATTTTTTTTTGTAGGAAGGGTCAGCTTGTGGCTTCCACTACCCACAACTCCACTTTGAAATGGACAGTGACTTTTAGGATCATATAAGCCACATAAATTCAATGCATTGATCTGCTGCTATTTTAAGTAGGAGCAGAAAAAGAAAATAAATGAATGTGAATGAAATGCCAGATTCATACCTTTTGGAAATCAACAAGAATGGTGCCAGGGACAAAGATTACAAACAACAGCAAACTATTAAATAATGGAGACATTTCTGCTGGATCTAGGCCTTGGGTGCTGTACTCCTGCTACACGGCATATGGGTAGCACATAACGTGTCCAAAAGGCCTGCTGTCCTCAGGCATCCAGGGGTGGCTACAGCCATGGGACACTCAAGGAACCAATCTCCATCCCCATGACACTCATAGATGGGCCGAAGGTCTCAACCTGGCCATGGAGTCATCAGACCTTTGCAGCTCTGAGACAGAGCTTGCCCAAGAAAGTGTGGGTGAGAGGCTGCAGGAGATCCAGGTTCAGCTCCCTGCTTCAATGCCTATTTAATTACCTCTACAAGGAAGCTCATCTCTCTTGCAAGGCAACCCTAAGCAGGCCCTCCAACAACCCAGCTAAGAGATGCAGCTCAGGATTTTTGTCTTGATCTTCCTATACTACTAGAAAGAAAATCATCCACAGACTATTGGGTATCTCAGAGATGTTGGAGTGGTTCCTCACTTTGAGAAGAATCTCTGTTAGGAATACAGCAACCTTCACTGAGGAAAGCACCACCAGAACTGGCACAGGTTTGTAGACAATGCTATAAATTCTCAATTCATTCAAAATGTCTAATATTTCACTGGAAAGTCTTTGGCAAGCTCAACACTCATCCTTCAGCATGTCCCAGAGAAGCTGGCTGCCTCTCCCACCTCATTCTGCTGGCTCTCCATTGCACCTGGTAAATGATCCTATTGCTCTTTTCTGTTGGCTGATCTGCCTAGTCCTTGACACTTTCATGCTCTGGCACATCCTATGGCACTAGGACATCCCATGAAGATACCTCAGTCTGCAATCATGGCCACGTTATGCCCCTTCCCTGCAGAGCTGGGAGTACATAATGGGTTTTTATTTCATGCCCATCCCTATGTCCATGTTTTCCTCATTTTATATCTTCATCACTTCCCAGTGGGCAGACAGTAGAATCCCCTGATAAAGTTTCAAAAATCTCACCAAGGAGCCACCACAAACTGTAGACCTCAAAGAGTGGGATGCTGTGGCTCCAAGATGGACCCTGCACCCCTGCCATTAATGGTTCACACTCACTTTAACCAAAGCTTTGTGTGAGCAGTGGTCTTACAGTGTTTTAAAGGATCTCAGAGGGCTCAATTTTAGGTCCTTCTGCATGGTTGTAAATTCACTGAATGTGAATCCAATGGTGAAGTTCCACAGAGCTTTGGAAAGTTGCTGTTTCCAGCTTAGAAACACGGTGTCTATGAACTTTAGGCTCCTACTTTCATTCCCTCTTGAAAGATGCATCAGGAATATCTTTGAAAAGAACAAGCAGTCAGAACTTAATCCTTCCTTGGTCTTATTATCTCCCTTCATCCCCTGGTTCAGCACTTCAAGCTTTGCTGTCTCCTACTCCTTCAAAGCTGTTTTAATATGTACTCTTTGGGCACTCAGCAAATTCCCTAAAGGTAGGACATGGGTCTCCAAACCATATCCCTCAATGAGAACCTGCACTCTTTGAATGTCTTCTCCTATGAGCCCTTGGGCAGTAAACTCACAACTCCAGGGTGATGGACCAGCAACCAGGTTGCAAGCAGAACTGCCTGCCAAAACTACACTGCAACAGCAATAAGGTGTGAAACACCTGTCTGAGAGAAAAGATGCCCTTGAACACCTTTGGTTTCACAAATGCAGGATGCCAACACATCCCACCTGGGTCTGCAGGACAGGTGATTTGATTTCAGTTCAGTTTAGAAAGCATTTGGGGATTTTTCAGTTGATCTTTTATATATAGGATCAAGGTCATCACTTAAGAGAAGCTACAAAAAAGAAACTCAGCTTTGCAAATGATACTTAATGCATTTCAAACACGGAAAAAAAAAAACTAACAAAAAAATAAGCTTACAGAAAGACAGACACACCAAGTCATGTCCTGTTGCCTCTTAGAGACTTAGGAGAAAGGATGAAATATTAGAAAGAAAAATACATAGATATAACATTCCTGGAGGGACTATATTTTTTTAATAATTTTTACAATTCCAGTTCTTCTCAGGACTGAAGTGTAGATAAGTTTCCTGCAAACTGAACTCTAATGCCATTGAAGGTACTGCTGCAAAAAAACCCTTTCCCACAATATATTCAAGAAGGCAAAGACAAAAGGGTCTTTAATCTTGCCTTATACTTTATCTTATAATTTATAACACTGCAAAGACTCTTGTGCATTTGATAAACTTGGGCTTATGTAACAAAAAACCTAAAGAACCCTCTGAAGCCTTTGCCCTCTGCTATTCCTCTGCAGCATATCAGGAAAGGCAGAAAACTACCAATGCAATTCCACTAAATCAGGCAGTTGGCAACATTTCACTACTGTTAACCATGTCACTGACCAAAGCCCCTGCTCACAATATCCTTCTCCTTCAGAGGACACAGACATATGTACCTTAAGGCCCCAGTTCAGCAACTTTTTTAAATGCACACTTAACTGTAAGCACATAGAGAACCCTGATTTAATGAAAAGGGACAAACTGGGCTAATAAAGCAGAAGAAAGAACATGAATCCAAAGCATCACAGTTTTTGCCTCCTCAATGAATATCTCATCCTGACACAGTGTGATTTTTTCCCTACAATTTTAGGAATTCAATTTTCAGAGAATATTCTTCCCTGCAGCTCACTGAAGCATCAATGAGGTTGGTAATCAATAAATATATAAAAAAAAAGGTAGTATCTGCCAGTAAGTTTGTTTCTGAGCAATGGAGACTGAGGCCAGTGGTCCTTATACCGGTGCTGAAGTTAATGACTTTCTGCCATCCCTTAAAGGAAAAGTCATGCAACAAAATGCCAGGTACTGCTAATTTGAGCCTTCAACTTCCCCCAGAGCCACAACGAAACTCCCAAGCACTCTGCACCTTTATGTCAGCCAGCTGCATAATTAACCCCCCAAAGATGCTGCCAGCATCGCGGGGGCACACATCCCATCCAAGGCCCCCTCCTTGCCAGAGGCTTTGCCTTCCCGTAGCAGCAATGATAGAGCCTTTCCCCGCGGTTGGAGGGCGCCGGGAGCAGCACTGCGGGGCAGCGGTACCCAGCGTCCGGCTGCTCCCGCACGGAAGATGCTGCTAAAATTCCCCTCGGGCCGCTCCATTCCAACGGCTCCGGTCAATATTCCCGCTCCCTCCATCCTCCTCCCGGTCCAAAGAGGTGCCTGGCAGCCGCGGTGCGGGCCCCCCCCCCGCCCCCGTCCTTGGGCGCTGCAGCACGCCGGGCCCGGAGCCTTACCGCATCCCGGCCGGCCCGCCGCCCGCCCCGCCGCGGGCCCGCCTCCGCCATCGCCCCGGCTGGGATGGGGATGCTCGGGATGAGGCAAGGGATGGGAGCTCCCCGAGCTCGCCTCGCTGCCAGGGGGACGGGCAGGCAGCGGTACAGGCAGCAAGCAGCCCTGCCGGCACCCGGTTCCCGGCTGGCAGCCCCGCTCTCCTCCCCAGCGCCGGCTTTGCTTTTAAGGTGGAATGCCAAAAATCATGCTGCAGACGCGGCCAGCTCTTTCCTTCGAGGATTGGGCTTCCAGTTTAGAGCTTACACCCTTCCCTTTTCCCCCTGCTATTATCTCCAAGTTGCGTTTTCAAGGTACGTTTGGTATTTTGTGGGGAATCTAAGGAAAGATGCTCTGGCCAAAAAGTGAGGCTTGACCCCGGCAGCAGGGCATCGCTTCCCAAAGCCAGCAGTACCAGCATGAGCCTGGTTTGCCCATGCAGTTAGAGACATACATAAAGAGTTAAACCAAAAATCTGTACAGTCTGATAGAAAATTTTTCTGGATCAGATGTACAACCTCAGAGCTGCAATTGCATATACATATGCTAAAAAAATAGGACACGCTCTGTATTTCAAATTCAGCTTCTTTGCACTCCTTTTTCCAAAATTATACAAAGATCAGAGAAGAAGATTTCTCTTACTGCAGCATGGCTTATGGTTTATGATTCAAAATAATTCCAGATTTAATTTTTTGCTTAAGCTGCACAAAGGCAAGTCCAGATACCTTCTGGGCACAGAGACAGCCTTTTAGGGCCAGACCCTGTTTTTAAGGCAAGATTCTTTAGTGTCTTTAGTGGACACAGGTTTCCTGATTCTGACCTCTCTTTGCAGCCTTTATATCATGGCAAAAGTCACTTCTCCACACTGACACACAGCCCACACAGGTACACAAATAGGGTGTATGCTCAAAAGTCATACAATAATTAAATTTACTTATTAAACACAAAGTGAATGATGCTTTTGTAGAATCTACAAATTAGGACAGGATTTTTTCATATTTCAAACTTCCAAACTATGCAAAGCAACTACATCATCCTTAAAGGATGCTCTTAGTACTACCACCTGTTCAAACACTGGCAGCAGAACTGAATTTTGATGATCACTTTAAAGGACTACTTTTTAAATGCTGCTTCTTCTCTAATGGTATGGTAACCATAGTTGGAAATTCAATTTATAGCACTCAGAAAAATTGGAACCCAAAATACTATCAGCAGTATCTTAATGCACACTGCAAAAAAGGGAACACTCTTCCTCTTCTTTGCTGACCAGCAAAATGCCATCAAAGCCAGACATTTTTAACACCAAGTTCAGCTGTACAGGTATTAACTATTTGGAATACTGTAAGATCTAACTTCATCAGATCAAACCACAACCAGGTAAGTGTTTGTTTTCTCAGAACATATCATTTACTTCATTCTCTATCAGATAGATAAATGCCTTTAACTGTTTGATGATTACAGGCAGAAACAAAGGCAATAATAACACATCCAGATTATTTTCATTGATTTAATCACAGGGCACAGTCTGGTTGGGAAAGGATTTATCAATTAGTTTTACCTATCCATTCATCTATTAGCATGACTTTTCTACACCTCCATGCCCTACTGTAAAAATTCCATACAGCACAATGCATTGCTGAGTTGCAAAAACCATTCTTCTGAGATAATGCTCAGACAAGATATGTGCTACTGATGTATAGCACATAAACGTGTACTAGATTATTAAAACACATGAATAAATACATACACATTTAAAATAGATTTTTCCACCCATATCCACGTACAAATGCTTGGGAAGCTTGTTTAAAGAACATAAAACTTTCAGTCCCCAACAATTAGGTAAAATAGTCTCACTAATAACCAGTGTCTAAAAAGAATGCATATGAACCCAAATTTTTCACCCATCAAAAGCACAGAACGTGGCACAAAACACATTTGAACCACTGTGAAAAAGTACAAAACCAAACAAATGAATCAAAAAAGCAAATTAATATTCAAACAGCTCATTTATGCACTCAGATTAATTACAGGGCCATAAAATAAAATGCTACCTAGAGAGAATGCAGGAGGATCATTGCTTCTGGTTCTCAGTGTTTTATGAAAGAGACATAACGAGCACAGTGACTTAGTACATTAAAAGAAATTTACATGAAAGGGGACTTACTGCTATTTTTTGGAGAGTCATTTTGACTGATGTCCATGTATCCAATCTTCTATCCAGGATTAGGATAAATTTGGTGTCAGACTCATGTTGACTGTGAGATAAGAAAATACCAATAACCAGATAATATTTTGAGGAAATGTGACTCTGTTTCCCCTCAAAAAAAACACCAAACCCAAGAACGTGGAATGCAAAACATATTTTGACATTTCCACAGTGGCTGAAATTCCCTTAGAAAATTTTTTTCCTGCCAGACTCTTTCCAGTGGTGTTCAGCAACTGGACAAGGAGCAATGGGAACAAACTGGAAGGAAATCCATCTGAATATGAGGAGAAACTTCATTCTGAGGGTGGCAGTGCATTGAAACAGGCTGCCCAGAGAGGTTGTGCAATCTTCTCTGGAGATATTGGAAACTCACCTGAGGCTTTGAATATCTCCAGATATTCCAGTGTAACATGCTCCAGGTGAATCTGCTTTAGCTGGGGGGTTGAACTAGATGATCTTTAAGGTCCCTTTCAACCCAAGCCCTTCTATGATCTCCACAACTTCCTTCCCACCCCAGCCTTTCTGTTATTCTGTGATTGTGGTAGCCTAGGGTTAAGCATTACTTTGAAATGTGTGGGAGGTAAGACAGACTGCTGGAGACAACAGATTGCTCTTGAAACCCAAACTGATCCTGAAAGGACCCTGCAGAGGCCAGAGGCAGCTGTGCTCCTGCCCAGCAGCTCTGGGGTTGCCAGCAGCCTCTCCCAGCTGATGTCCCAAGCCTTGGCTGCCCAGCTCTTCCCCCTGAAGGCAGTTCCTGCTTGCCCAGGTTACAGCCATGCAGCAATGACTCCTGGCTTGTTTTGGCATGAGGCAACAGAGGTGACGCCAAGCCAGGGAAGGGCGATGCCAGCCTGGCAGAGGGAGGGGGGAGCTGGTGCTGAAACAGGCTGTTGTGGCTTCCCTGGCACCTGCTGCAGTCCCCCCGGAGAGGCAGCGATTGCTTGGAGGCACTTTCCAACACACTCTGGCAAGCACAGACTTCCTAACATCCCTTTTGACACCCAAATCCTTTGAGTTGCTTTGAAATCCTCAGTCTTACCAAGCGAGACAGACATACCATGGGGGCCAAATCTGGCAGAGGAGCAAACACCTGGCTGAGCTCCTGCCTGTAATTCAAATATTCCTTTCCCAGGTTAGCTGGGAACAGCTCAACCAGGCTCCAGCTGAGACAATACACTCTCCCAGGCAGCCCAAGTTACAAACTGGATTCATGTTTTCACACAGGTAAGGGTATGCCAGCTTGAAACCAACTCCAATGTGACTGTATTTACAGGATACTTAGGTAATATTTGCAATATTTATCTTGTGGATGCTGAAACAGGATACCCATGTCCCACGCCACCTTAGCCAGGTGCCTCAGTGCTGGGGAGAGGCTCCCAGTACACGTGCTGGCTCCCCAGAGGTGGGTCAGGTATCTGCACTGGGCACAGCCCTGTGCAAGCAGCCTCCCACAAGCACTGTCTTCACTAATTCCTGTGTTTGGCAAGGGAAAACACATGGTGGATTACTCAGAAGTATCACATGGCAGACAATACTTGGCAACTTCACTACAGGGAAAAAAAAAAGACACTTGAAGCCAGGGCAGGAGCTTTCATTCAGTGCACATCTTACTGCTCTGGTCTGTGATAGCCACAACTCTGACAAATATATTTAAAAGGAATTAGCAGTTGTGCTCAGAGGAATAAAAAATAAAATTCTCTTTGGCTCACAATAATATTTGGCTGAAGATATGTAGAGGCACCTAGGACCCAAGCTGTCCTATGAATGTATCTTATGAACTCGTAACATCACACTCAAAGTGCAAAGGTTTCATGTAAATTTATGCAGTGCCTTTGAGGTGTAGCAGAAAACAGTAGAGAAAATGAGTAGCAAATTTTACCCATGGGTCATGCACAGAATTTCTGCATGTCATAAAGTCTGAGCTTATACATTTTAAGCCTGACTTTTCAGCCAAAACCTTTATTAGCTAAAATAGCTTTAGCAACATGAGATGACTTTTCAGATTTCTGCTGGTTCTGATCACCTCCACCATGAGCTAAATGACCCAGGTGGGTGAGAGAGGGATCCTTTTGTTTGAGGCAAAAGCATTACACTTTTGTTTTACAGCACAGAAACAATTCCTCTTCTTCCCACGGTATTTCCTAATTAAAAAATAAAAAATTAAAAGTGTTTACAGAGTACTGCTGTCATCATAACAAAACTTCAAGGAAAAACCCAGAATCCAAGTAATTTAGAAAAGGCAGGCAGACTGTAGTGCACTGCCAGTTAATAAAAATACGCCAAAGTAAGCCACTTACTCAGGGCAAGGTTATATTCAGAGAGTAGCCTCTGAGCATGCTAATTTACATTTATCATTTCCCTTACAGAAACAAAGAAGAAGGCTCCCAGCAGTCTAACAGCCTTGAAACCTACTGTGGGAAATTCTTAATTTATTCTGGGGCCAGTGGAGCAAGTCTGTGACTATTTGCAACCCAGGCCTTGCAGGTTTATGAGATTTCCAGGCCTGCCATGTACCTTTTAGACTGACCAAAAAAAAAAATCATCATTTTCTTTGAAGGCTGTGGGAGGGGTGTTCATTTGCATCCAGCAGAAAGCAGAAAGATGGAGATAGATAACCAGGCAAGGATTATTTCTCTCTGGGTGCTCCTTGTCACTTTTTTTTAACTTAAGGATAAGTTTGTATGTTTTGCAGGATGCACCAGACTAAAACTAAAGACCTGGGATATTTTGCAGGAGGACCTGAAATTGGATCCTGGAGTCTGCAGCTCTGAGATTTAGCACAGGACTGAGAGACTCCTTGCTGCTGGTGGGATCAGAGCATGCTGTCACAACCTGCCTAATATTTAAATTCAGAGGTATTTATAGACTCCATATTCATTCACTCTGTCACTACTCTCTGTTACCAGTCACAGCTCCAAACCATGTTGTAACTCACTTCCCAAGCTAAGGGAAACATGCAGAGCTTGTCTAAATACCAAAAAGCAGGATAGTCAAAGAATAGAATAGAATAGAATAGAATAGAATAGAATAGAATAGAATAGAATAGAATAGAATAGAATAGAATAGAATAGAATAGAATAGAATAGAATAGAATAGAATAGAATAGAATAGAATAGAATAGAATAGAATAGAATAGAATAGAATAGAATAGAATAGAATAGAATAGAATAGAATAGAATAGAATAGAATAGAATAGAATAGAATAGAATAGAATAGAATAGAATAGAATAGAATAGAATAGAATAGAATAGAATAGAATAGAATAGAATAGAATAGAATAGAATAGAATAGAATAGAATAGAATAGAATAGAATAGAATAGAATAGAATAGAATAGAATAGAATAGAATAGAATAGAATAGAATAGAATAGAATAGAATAGAATAGAATAGAATAGAATAGAATAGAATAGAATAGAATAGAATAGAATAGAATAGAATAGAATAGAATAGAATAGAATAGAATAGAATAGAATAGAATAGAATAGAATAGAATAGAATAGAATAGAATAGAATAGAATAGAATAGAATAGAATAGAATAGAATAGAATAGAATAGAATAGAATAGAATAGAATAGAATAGAATAGAATAGAATAGAATAGAATAGAATAGAATAGAATAGAATAGAATAGAATAAGTATTTCAGTAGGAAGAGACATATAGTGACCATCAGTCCACCTGCCTGACCAATTTAGGCTGACCATGTGTTTAAATGGTCAGGTATTGGGGCAGGCTGTTATGGTGGTAAGAGGAGCAGAAAAGGATGACTAAAGTGGTTTTAATAAAACATGCTGAACATGTTTGAATCACCAACAAGCTCACAGCTCTCATTAGTTTCTTGATTGAGTTTGACCTATTACAGGGACAGCAAGACTACTCATCATGCTAATGCCAGAGTGTTTACAGTATATGGAAAAAGAAGACCTGGAGAAACCAGGCAGAGATGGGAAGAGCAGATGCACAGACATGGGCTGCCTACAAAGGAGAAATCCCTCTGGCTGGCACATACCATGGCAGGGTCCTGTCTCTGCTGGGACAGTGCTCTGCAGGCCATGAGCCACAAAACCTCAGAGTCCATCAAAAAGAGGACAGAGGAACAAATGCTCTTTGGTTTTCCACACAGAGGTGGGTAAATGCTCCACATTCTTCCAAGGCAGCCACTGATGGAAAGCTCCCACCTAGCTGCTGTCAACCTGTTCTTCCTGCAGGAAGAAGTTTGCCATAACAGGCATTATTCAAGAAAATTAAGCATTCCAGGTAACTGAGTCACCAGGCTGAGCAGCAAGAAATAGGAGGGCCATTAATTTAACTATGCAGTCCTGTATGAGGCACAGGCAGACTGACAGCAGCTTAACCCTGAAACACAGCAGAGTAATGGGAGCTGCTGAGCCATCGCCTCTCCCAGGGACCCCAAATGGTTTGTTCTTGTAATTAGTCTCTTCCTCTGGTTTCATTTCTCTTTTTCCACAGTAATGACTCTCTATTTGTATATGTCAAAATATTCCTCGCATTTACATGGTATATTTAAGTGGTGACACATGCCAAAGCTTGAGGAAAGCTTGCTGTTAATTAGAAACTTAACAAACAAAATGTGTGATACATTCCAGCTGACAGGCCATAGGGATGATGTCCACTTCTTACTCTGCAGTTACTGGCAATTAAATACCACACCTGGACACCATAAGGGCTCTCATCATTTAAATTTTCCCTCTTCCTTGCTCTGAGAGCTGAAGCTAGCCCACAATCCCATATGTGGCATCACCCTGAGGTTTTCAGGACTCACAACTCTGCCCATCACAGGCAAGAGCTAGAAGGGAGTCTCATACCTTGGTACAGATGTCAGGTATGTTAAGACTTTAGATACAATCTCCTCAGGCACCTCGTTGAATCGAGCATTGTCAGGGAGGGTGATAATCCAAGCCTTGTCCTTCCCTCGGCCACCTGAAACAAATATAAAAATACTTCCCTGGATGTGCTTTCAAGGAGGGCCACCAGCAAAGCCCAGGTCCACCACTGGAAAACACATTGCCATTGTTACAGAGGTTTTTCTACGTCACATGAATAGCAAACCCAAGAGAATTCCTGTGCCCCCAGTCCAACCATAACACACATGGGCAGGTGGTAGAAACAAAAGTATTAGGTAACAGATATTTCCTTTATTTTCTGAGCATACTTTACATGGGACAGCAAAAGAAATACAAGGACAAATCAGCACACTGACCTGGAACCTACAGAAACACACTTCAGAGTAAAGTACTTGTTAATGCATTGAGTGTTGGGAGGTAAGAGTATTTTACAGTACAGAACAAGACAGAAACCTGATCTGCTCTTTCAAACTGCCTCAATGTTTTATTAACAACATTTCTAGTGGCACGGGACACTACCTGATGGGTAACATCCCTTGTCGGGTATCATTTTGCCAAATACTGCAGAAGTTTGTCTGGAGTATTTAATTACAACAGACAAAGAGAGAAACCCTGGAGAACTTGGTACTCACCAGACAGAAAAGCAAACTCTTTCATCAGATCATCACTGATGTCCTTTGCACAGATGGGTATTGTGGTTTCTGGAAAAAGGGAAAAGCAGCAGTTGAAAGGATAAATCCAAAGCAAACACAACTATCAATGTGTCAATCCAAAAGTGGATCTTGAACCAAATGCAGCTTCCCTAAATTATACACAAAATCTTGTCACAAAAGACACATGGATCTTAGAGAAAGCAATGTTTCTAATAACTATAACAGGGCAAATGCCACAAGCCAGCAACAAATGTATTCTAGTAAAGGTACCAAGGGAGCAGTGCCCATGAGCTTGAGTGCTCTCCCCTCAACACTCAAAGGGTCATATCCAATGTAATTTTTATAGTTTGGAGTTACTAGTTTTGCTCCCCTATTTTACAGAGTCTCCCAGTACTTCCTACCCTTGTCAGTGCAATGGGCTGAGGGTTCTGCTGGGAAAAGCAGTACCCAAGGCTGCTGCACTGGGAACAAGGCTGGGCATTTAGACTGTTACAGTCTTTAATTTTGAACAAATAAGCTTCTGAAATCATGTCTTCACCTGGCATGGAGCCATAGGCACTAGAGAGGCTGTTGTTTTTATGTTCAGTTATTAGATTTCTTTTTAATTAAATAATGGGACAGGCTGTTTTAATACCTTATTTAACACCGTGATAATTTCAGTGGCAATGAAGCACATCAGAACAACATACACAACTTTACCATTCCCTGGGAGAAGGAAACAAAGACCTGACTAGCTGAAAACACGAGGAGCTTACAGCTGGTAGACATTTTTCTGGATTATCTATATATGGAATGATAGCTAAAAATTAAACATCCTTGTTTCTGCAAATAAATGTTTTAAAGCATAGATTAAAATCCTTGGGCTTTCTGATAATCAAATTTTAAACACTGATTATTTCACAGAGTTGGTCCTAGGGAATAATCTTCTGGCTGTTTTAAATCAGATAGGCTGCATACTTCAGCATACTCCAGTATAATCAATATTTATTCTATTTTCCATTTCCCAAAAGCTTTCACTTCTACTTTATCTAAAGATTTTTCAGGCCTTTGCTGGGCTGCATAGTCCAGATATACAGGAGTGGGGAGGAGGGGGCACTCTGCCTCCCCCAGTCCCCTCCAGCCACAGGATACTACTGTCTGCCCTTCCATGCACACACTGATGTTTTTCCCTCTTGTAGACAAAAATGTGATTTTTGTTTGTTAAGGATCAGGCCTCAATTCCACTGGCATCTACAGAAACATTCTTGATTTTAACAGACCCCAGAATTGGTCTTAGTGAGAAGGAAGTTTGTCTTGCAAAGGTATTTCAAATATTTGTTTCTCATTCAAGTGTTTCACCCAACACGAGGACAAGCAGCAGCGAGAGATTTCTTCTCCATCCATTGATTTTTTTTTACCAGGTCAATAGTTTCAGACTGATAAAATTCACATTTAATAACTTAATGAGCTTCAACATATGAAGTAGATTATATTAAACATGTCTTTGGAAAGACAAGAAAAAAGCCCACATTGTGCACACATATTTTCCACAAATCAGTGTGAGGCTGCTCAGCAGCTTGTCTGTGTCTGCAGGCAGGGTGAAGCCTGTCACCAAAGCTCGTTTTGCCTACCCCTGGCTTTCCCCAGCACCTGCAGAAAATCAGGTCCTTCTGGGCAGTGCCAAGCTGAACAACCAAAACAACTCATCCAAGGAATCAGTAGGTGGGAGTGCTTTACTGCAGGCAGAGAAGGCTGGGGAGCAATTCCCTTACAAACCCTCTCCATTTCCTGTGGGGTTGGATAATCCAACAGTTGACAGAGAGGTAGGATGGCTGCCCTTTGGCAAGGTCAAGGCACAACAACAGCCCGATTGTGGTCCGATTAGAGCCGCTCCTTGGCCAACTCATCCTTGGCACTCGCTCTATGTTGGCCACCAGACTCAACCTCCTGGGCAAATATTAGGGGAAATCAAGCGCTGGCATCAAATTCACAAGTGTGTTGCTGTGCCTGAGGCACATCAGTTGGATACTGCAATAAATCTTGTACAGAAGCATGACCTTTGTCCTCAGATATTAATCTCTGGAAAAACAGCAGTGAAAGGCAGTGAGGCACCAAAGATATCTACCTCTCAAACAAGGTTTTGGTTGCTGTTCTTGAGCAAACTAGGGATTTCTTCTTTAAAGGATGCTCTTGGGGGAGTACAGAAAAGACCCCAGGATACTGCTCAGTGCTGGCTATGAACAGCACTGCCAGCCTGCATCTCACTTGGCACAACACAGAGGAAGTTAAGGTTTCATGGAAGTCCATTTGTTCCTTTCAAATCCAAAAAGAGGCTTTGTGATCATCAGCTCTTACAAAATCAAGCCTGAACTCCTCATGTTTCAGCATGCAAGAGTAAACAAACTATAATGTTGACCCCACACAGCTGGTATGACCTCAGGTTTTAGGGTCTTAGTAAAAACCAGCAGCATCTGGATGGGTAAATTGTCAAAACGGTGTAGTATCATTTTTATGTAGGTTGTGAATTGGGCATTTATAAAATGCTGCTGTGATCATTACACTCAGAGATTCTTCTACAGGGCAGATCGTTGCCATGACACAGAGTTTTGGAGAATGCATGAAGCCAGGCAGGAATGAGACAAAGGGGGAATTCAGTACTTTCTACTTCATCAAGAAAAAATAATGTGACTCAGCAAGGAGCCCTATTGAATCTGTTGTGTCCCCATCACTTTACACTGTCCAGGGTTCTCTTCGACAGGACCGTATGCCAAGGCCATTGCACAGACCACAGCTGTGAAAATGATTCTCATTGTCAGTGATCTCCCCTTCTGAGGTGATTCAAGCACGGAGGGACTTTCATGTACAGTGGAGGTCTGCAGTGATACTGAGAGAGGACAGCTACTGTCTGGATCCAAATTCCTCTTGTAACACTCAATTAAACTCTGAAGTGCTTTGGTCTTTAGCAACTATTGTTTTTCCTTTTCCAGACTTTGGAGGCCTGCAGCATCTGCAGACAGCAGCTGTGTAACACATCTGCCAGGCTCACATAACAGCGCCTTACACTCGCCACACTGGCAAAATATTGTTTGCTGCTATAAAATCCACTTGGAGATGGCTTTGTTGTGGATGAAGAATAGGAGCTTTTCATGTGAGGGTTGCTGCTGTAGTCTAGGAAACAAACTGAAGCAAATCAAATGAAAAGGCCAAAGGACCACACTGAGCTTCTCCATGATCTGCTTGTTCGAGGCTGCTTGTCCATTTGGACAGTCACCGAAGCAGCATTTATTTGGTGTTGAGGAAGCCTGCAAACCAGCACATTTGTACCCTATTTCCTTGTCCCTCAGCGACTTTCTGGGCTAACTGGGGTCACCAACCAGCATCTGCCTCAGGCTGTCCCAGCATGGGAAGGACCACTTGCCTCCAGCAGTTCCTCTGAGGCCAACAACACCTTTAACATACACCAACAGGGTTTGCAGGAAGCTCTGGGGCTTGAGGAGATTCAGTGAGCTGGGCTTCTTCCAGCTGCCACAGGCAGCCCTCTCCAAGGCCAGTGTCAGTGTGAGCCTCCCCAGACAGCCCATGAAGCACAAACTAGGCTGGGTACGAGGACTAAGCAATTCCTGTCTTTGCTTTGCACAGGAGTGGGAAGCAAAATCCCTTAGAGCAGACTGCCCCAACCATGAACCCAGTGCAGTGTGGAGAGCAGCCCTTCCAGCTTCTCCAGCTGAAGCTGCTTGACTTTGCAAAATTAATTATTCATTGGGGCAAAGAACAGAAACACAGCCCTATTTCTGAGGAGGAAGACCAATGCACCACCTGTGATCTGTGCTCTCAACTCAGTCTGGATTGTCACACCCATTCCAAACACCCTAAAGGAGTGACCCTGCAGCCCATCACTCACAGCACTCACTTTGGATAAAGGGAACAGTTAAACTTGACATTTAATTAGCTGTAAAAGCCAAAGAGCTCCTTCAGGAAGAATGGCAGAAAACCATTCTACAGCAGTGGTCAGGGCCTCTTGCTGCAGAAAATCTGAGTCTCCATAATCTGGTGTGTGTTTGTGCTGGTTTTGACTTAAATAAAATTAATTTTCTTTAAAGTAGCTGGTATGTAGATGTGCAGGTGCTCCTCCTAGGAAACATCAGAGGGGGAAGCCCAGCCACTTTTGTGCTGGAAACAGTGTTCCTAATTCATGAATGTTTTCTTTATCACTGAGCAGGACTTACACAGAGACAAGTCAAGGCCTTTTCTCTTCTCCTTACCCCATCCCACAGCAAGTGGGCTGGGGGTGTACAAGGAGTTGGGAGGGGACACAGCCAGGACAGCTGATCCCAAGTGTCCCAAGGGATATCCCATACTGTACAGCATCATGCTCAGCATATAAACCAGGAGAAAAGAAGGAAAATGGTAAAGTTCAGAGTGATGGCATTTTGTCTTCCCAAGTTACTGTTATACTGGATGGAGCCCTGCTTCCCTGTGGATGGCTGAAATGCCTGCACATAAATTCCTCACTTTGCTTTGTTTGTGTGCATGACTTTTGCTTTACCTATTAAACTGTCTTTACCTCAAGCCACAAGTTTTCTCACTTTTACCCTTCTGATTCTCTCCCTTGTCCCATCAGGGGTGAGTGAGCAAGTGGCAGTGAGGTGCTGACTTGCCACCTGAGGAGTGGAATCACAGCAGTGTCCCAGACAGTGAGTGACTGAGCCTCACCCTGCTTCCTCACTGACCAACTTCAAAAGACTTTGGATTCAATACAATACACAATCCAATTCTCCCTCTCAACACACCATGTCAAGAAAGCAGGACAGAGGGAGTTAATGGGGAAAAAAATATTATTTTACACTGTCTGCAAACAGCCTTACTGTGAATGGCATGCTTGCATGCAATCTACACAAAGCCTGTGATAAGTGACAAAGTGCCTGTCCCTGGCTGTGGAGTGGAGCAGGGCAGGAGGATGGAGGCATCCAGGCAGCTGCCCTTTCTGCCCACACACTGCTTCAACCAGCACCTTTGGGGGATCTGCCCCATCTGTGTGGTCTCCAGACTGTGGCTTCCCCAACAAGCTTGCACCTGGAATAGGATCCTGATATCCACGTGACCAGACCTACCCCTCTGTCTCACGGTCTGGCTCTATACCTGCTCACAAACAGGATACAACACTATGTACAAGCAGAGCAGGTGTTTACACAGAATTTATGGGAACTGCAGCCAGGAGGGGCTGGCAACCAGCCAGGTGGCATGAGGCTGGTGGAGATACCGAATGGCATGTGCATTAGAGAACATGCGGCAGAGAATAGGACATTGTGCTCCTCAGCAAGGCCTTAAATAACTGAAAGGTTATTTACAGGACCTGGTCTGAGCACAGAACTGACAGCCAAAGTTCTGAGGCTGCTTCCTGGCTCTGAAACTAAACTCTTTGGTTACTGGGAGCAAACTGTGTCTCCTATAGCTTCCTGTCCTCACCTGTGAACAGGACAGGCACTAGTGCCAGCAGGGTAAGGTGTTAACAAAGGGTCATGAGCATGTTTGATGACAAGAACAGGAAAGACCCATGCAGCCCTCATCCATCAGGCTGATGCAGGTGCCCACGTCTGTATGAATTGTGTGAGAGCTGACACAAAACCCCTGTTGAACTAACCATAGGATGGTGTTGGACTGATCCAGACAGCTGGGCAAACCATGTGACTGGTTTCTGGATACACCAAAGAACTGAATGTCTTGGGATCAGCCATGAAGTCCATCAGCCAGAACTCAGTGGCTTCCTCCCCAGGAACTTCAGACTCAGGGATCATTTTCCCCTACAAGTGAGTTTTTAGTGCACAGGGTTACAATGACTCACAGGTCTCACACCAAGGACTTCTAAAGATTCACAGGCAGAAAAGGAGAAGGACCTGCTAATTAGAGACATTTCTACTCAGTTCCATCAAAGTCATCCATGCAGAGCACATAGGGGTTAGCAATCTTATGCTGCAACTACACCTTTACAGCCAAGGGAACAGGCTGATCCCAGATTCAGAGATGTGAGGATCTTCTCCCCATGTGAGGAATACCCTGCAAGAAAGCACATTCTGCATCAAATAAGTGTCCTCCCTCCACATCTGAGTTCAGCTGCTAAAGAAACTTAGAGATTCTATTGTGCTGTAGAAGCTAAATGTGTCATCATTAGTCATTTCTAACAGCACCTCAGAGCTGCACACACCCTCTTATGCATCAAAACCACCCAGCTGATTGTGCATCTTGCCCTGACACATAGACACTTGTTGCCAGGGGTATCTGCTGCAAAGACAAGGCATTGTTGCTGTCCGGGGCAGCCACTCAAAGCAAATTCTCCCGTAGCCATCTCAGTGTATGAAAAACAATTTCTGCTGCTGCACAAACACCTGGCACATTCAACAGTCTGTAATTCCAGGTGGTGCAGCCACTCCCCTTGCCAAGCAAGCCACACAAAAGATCCATTAAAATATTTATGGCAGAAAGCTTCAATACCTTTGACTGCTGCAAGTCCCTTTGTCCCCCCTGCCCATGGGGACAGCTCACAACTTGCTGCATCTGGAGGCTCATGGGAGTATCTGGTCTCTCGAGCCTTGGACTCAGCTTGCAGGCACCTGCTTCCTATCTACAGCCAGTCAAAACCAGATTTTCATCTGGAGGGAAAGATTAGCAATTACATTAGATTTATAAAAGCCTATTTTTCTGGAAGAGGCAATGTATTGACCCTGAGGGAGATGGGGCTTCTGGACCAGTTCTGTCAATAGTCTGATGGCAAACCTCCATCTGCCACGCAAATCTCTTGGTAAATCCTCAACCTGGGAAAATCATTTGCAAAACTCATTGCTACAGCATGGGTGGGCTTCCACCTCTAATGTTTCTTAGGAGGAGCACCAGCACAATACAGGGGACAAGGGATGGCAGAGCTGTGGGAAGAGCTGAACCCTTGCAACATGGTGGGAGCCGTGGATAACAGAGTGGTGCAGGTGCTGGCAGCAAACCCTGGTCTTCAAGCCACAGGTGGCACTGGGCCATTCCAGGAGCTGCCAAGAGCCCAGTGATGCTGGTATCCAGACCAGGGTGTCCCTCAGAGAGTTCACTATGGAGGCAGGTCAGCATCAAACAGCTACTTTGGAGCCAGACAGGACTGACACACAGCAGCAGCCACCACGCCAACGTTTCAAAGGTACCCAACCCCTGCAAGGCCATGTCCTGCACATGGCATGATAACCCCAGGGGGATTAGTTCATCACTAGGCTTGATGGGTTGGTCACCACGCCAGGTTCAAACACTCCTTAAATTATCCTTTGTCAGACTGAGAAGGATTTTTAAGGAAAGGCTCATTCTGTTTGCAAGCTCCTTCTTTTACTTCTTCCCAAGCACCTGCTCCGACACAGTGTAGGAGGCAGGATACAGCACCAGATGGTCCTCTCTTCTGACCCAGGGGCTGTGCTTCCCCACTGAGGCCTTCTGGGGCTTATGTGCAGTCAATGCTTCAGCATCGACACACATCCCCATCACCTAAACCTGGGGGTGTACTCAGCTAAGAAATAGTACAGCAAAAAAAAAAGCAAAACTTCTGAAAACCTAGAATGACCTTTTCAAAAGGCTTAGATTTATATACACTGAGGATAAGAGTAAAAACACAAAAGAAAACGCTGTGAAAAGAAAAAAGAAATAGGGAGAAAATGTTAATGGTGCAGTCCAGGCTTGTGGACCATCACCCAGGCAACATGCCTGTCCCATGGAGGACTGTCCTCATGGGACCAGCTGGATCACCACCTTACAGTAGGAGCTGATCTGTGTGGTCAAAGAGAGAATGGACATCACCACATCCAGGCAGGCACAGAGTGACCCAGGATCTGGACCCATAGCTGAGCTCAAAAGTCTCAGGGCAGAAGCCTCCCACTCCTGGGCATCCCTTCCCAATGGGGAAACACCATCTGTGAATGAGCAGGAGCACCCAAGGCACTGGCATGGCACAGCTGCAGCCACTCACTGACACATAAAACCAGCAAAACCTCATTCCTGCTGACCATGGGCCATCAATGTTGGCAGGACAAGGGGCAGCCAGCCTAGCATCCCACATTCAAGGGAATGTCATTCTCTGATACAATCAATCTAGAGTGAGCAGGAGGATCCAAAGGAGCCAGGACTGAGCAGTGCAGCCAGTAAGGAGAAGGATGCACAGAGGAGGTTCAAAAGTCCAGGGTGTCTCAGTGTGCTGGGAACCATGGAGTTTCATGAGGTGGAATCTCTTCCAATTTAGATTTAGCAGCTAACAAACTGTGGAAGGTTAGTGAAGAAAAGGTGAAGCAGAAGCAAACTAAACAGCAACGAGGTTTATATGTTACCTCCTGTTATGTTCTTATGATTTCACATCCAATAAAAAAACCTGTGTTCTCATATCACACCAAACTAAGCAAAAATTGGGAAAGATAAAAAGCCAGCTCCACCATACATGAATTCACGTCTATTGCAAGAAACGTAATAAAAGATTCTCAACACCCACTCTTGTGGATTCAACCACAGTGTGGGAGTTGAGAAAATCTAGTTACTTGCATTTCTAATACATTGGAACTTAAATGTATTTTTAATTTTTTTCCTATTTCCAACTTCAGTCACTCTTCCTTCACTGAAGGACCCACGGGCACAGGGTGCATTTCCCACCTGTGCAGGAAAAGGCACATTTAGCATCTGCCACCAGTACACCTCCCCAGCCAATTCTATTAGCTCCTTAACCAGAGCCCTTTCAGCACAAAAGACTTCCAAAGCCAAATAAAACATACAGACATCAGTGACTTTCCCATCATCATCCAATACCACGCAAGCACTACTTTTTTCCAAGACGAATTCCAGCTTTGAGCACAAAGTAACTCTGGAGATGTATCAGCAGTAAATTTTTGGGCCTCACTACCTGCTTAAGGAACCTGGAATTAAGTTCACTGAGGTCACTGGAACAATTTCTTTCACAGTCCATATAGCCAGGAAACTAAACCATGCAGCCAGGTTCCCCCCATAGTATCACCTGGAAACTGCTGCAAAGCGAGGGAAAATAAACACATTTTTTCCTGAATTTAAAATGGAAATGGCTGAATCTGGCATTCCCACACTGAGCAAAAACACATCTCCAAATACAGCTAATGGTACTCCTGCAGCAGGAGAAGGCCAGTGCCACAGAAAGTGAGTGAGGGAGGATATTGCTAGTGCTTGCTGTCTGTCTCACACCACCCAGCCTTGGGACAGTCATCCCCAGAGCAGCAGGATAACTGCCCAGGGAGCAACTCTACCCCAGGAGATCCTGATTCATCCCTGCTGTAAAACCAGCATTGCCTGGGAGGAAAAGGGATTCAGAAAACAAGGCAGCCCCACCCTGTCACTTCCACCAGTGCTCCTCACACTCCAGTTCCTCTCCCCATCAATTTTCCAATGGCCTTAAGTTTCCCTGCGTTAGACAAGCTGACAGATAACTGAGGCTGAAGCAGTGGAGCAGGTTGAGGAGTGTAGGACCTGAGCTGTTTAGTACATTTGCTGAACAACCACCATCGCAGTGACATGACACCTCTGTCAGCAGGAGTTGCCCATTTGTAGCAAAAGGTTGAGGGCACTCATCTGGTTCATGGCTGTAGGATTTCCTTGCAAATCCTACCTGCCAAAACCAACTTTAACAAAAGGCTCCTACCACAACACAGTCAGGGGCAACATCCAAGATCTGAACTATCGACCTCCAGGCACATGAAGGAAGCTCCACATCTCCAAGCATTCTCCAGTTCAGTGGCAAAGAGAGCACTTTGGAAAACTCTTTCTTTCCCCCACCATGTTTTACACCTCAGTTGCTCCCTCCTACACAGCCCTGCTGTCACTCTACTTTTGTCCTGGTACGTGAATGATAAACCATTAAACTGTGGTTGTAGCAAATGTGATGTAGGGAGAGGAAGCACATCCCACGTACTATTAACTGCTCCCAGACTACTACTCCTCTGTGGCCCACCCAAAGGGGTCTGAACTGACGGCAGCACAGAGCTTTTGGAGGCTGCTGTAGTCTTGATGCTCCAAGGGAGTCCAAGCTATTTTAGAGATGAGAATGACCATAAAAGGCTTTGGATTTATACAGGCTTCTATCTCGCTCTAAGGCATATATGAGGGGAACATCACCTTCTACTAGAAATGGCCAACAAATTTCCAGCACTGCTGCATGAAGGGAAATGGTTAAATCATGGTCCCCAGAGATGAGGAAAATAACCTTCTGATTTATTTTTAATCTCATGATTTGAGGAGCCTTACTCAACTTTGTCTCTTTTTCAGTATCTCATTTTAAGAACCTATGTAGACGCCAAATCACGCGTCCGGATCCTGAAGCTATAACCACACAGATGTGCCTTTGTGGGGATATTTGGCTTTTGTATGAGCATTACACAAAGGTCATCTGCCAAGAGCTGGTCAGGAGACAGGGCTCATGCTCACAAGAAACCTGCTACCTGCTCTCACCCGGTTCCTGTTACATTCCTCATAGCAAACATTCACCATCTGCATCCCCATCCCCGTGTCACCCAGCTCCTGCTCCAGCAGCGTGGGTGTTCCGTGCTGACACCAGCACAAGAAGGATTTAATCACATCCATTCAAGCAGCTTCCTTTGCTAATTGACCACAACCATCCCTGCCTACATTTTCCTACTCCGTTTGCAGGGTCCAGGGAAAAGACCAGGGTCCAGCGGGCAGGACAGCTGGAGTAGAAGGTGCTGTTGGCACCATCCCAGAAGGCCACGTACACAAGCAGCTCCTGGGTGACACACTGGTAAAATTTCTCACTTGTGACTTACTGTCTGATAAATTCTTCCTGCACCCCAAACTGTGCCTTTCAAAGAGGTCGAGGAACTTGGAACTAGACTGCAAGCTTTTCTTTTGGGTCAGTGTGTCTTTTTTGTGCCTGGCACGGCTACCATTGCTCTGCTAGCTTTGAAAGATAAGGAGTGATGCCTTTGTATGCCTTTCACTCCTGTTGAGGTGTGCATCCTCTAGCAAGGCTGTAGTCACCCAAGATGCCACTATCCTTCCTGGATTAGGAAAGACCTCACTGTAAAAATACCTGTACTCTCCACAGGAAAACAACATAATGAAAAAGTGAGAGCTCCATACAGTTTCTAACCAGATCACTGCCTGTCAAGGGAAACATCTCTGAGGCAGCTACGGCCTGAGGAAAGGGATCATATTCCATTGGCTTTTCACGTTCACGGTGTGCAGCCATAGAATCACAGCCACATCAGTACAATGCTGCATTCCTGGCGCAACCTAGGATTCAGAGGTGTTTGAGGACCAAGAATGAGGAAGGGAAGAGAGGATGTCTCACAGGGGCACTCACACCTTACACACATCCACTGCTTCTCTACTTCAGACCCTGCAAAAGGGCGATCACTGCAATCGGGCTGAGGCGCAACTTCCCAGGGAAGAGTTCTTTAGTTCTGGCCATGGCAATCCGAGCAGGGCACTCACACTGGCGAACACCCCTCCTGTCACCGGCAGCATCTCCTGTCTTCAAACCGCACTTGGAGCCGCGCATTCCAGTAACACGAAAGGGAATGTCAGCAGCGCAGTGGGACACGGAGCCTCATTAGAAACCGGGGCCGGTCCGCACCGATCGTGCCGTCCATCGAATAAACAGAAAAAGAACACCTCGAGTGCCAACCCGCGTGCGAGGCACCCTCCCGAGGCGCCCCCGGGACCCGAGCGCCCACTACGTGCCCTCCCTCGGCACCGGGACGGAACGGAGAGGGTCGGCCGGGGAGGGACGGGGCACCTGTGGGCTCCCCGCCGGCAGCGACAGCCGGGAGCCGCTGCTGCCACGGCGGGTGTCCGGGGAAAGCCCTTCGCCCCCCGCCCGCCGCCCCGGACACCCGGGAGCCCCGCGCCGGTCCCGGCACTCACCGGCGGCGGCCTCCAGCAGCGCGGCGGAGCGCAGCAGGCGGTAGTAGCGCTCCATCTCCCCCGCCGAGGTGCCCCCCG